>JAIUND010000072.1:0-130907 GCA_034699125.1 Gisinianus flammeolus | reverse complement strand
AAATTTGAATGTGCTACAGGCATTTTAAGGTGTTCGGAATTACCCCGCGGCGTTCGGAATTCCCCCATAGCACGGTAGTTTAACTGCAAAGATTTTGTAACTTTGTTTCGTAAGTGTATATTTTATAATACTAATAGTATTATAAAATATACACTTTCAGAACAAAAACAGAATTTTTAAAAAATGAACTCGTTGATTACGCGTGGCATGGTGCACTTCGTCATCTATCGAATTGCTTGTGCCATATGGAGTGGTGCAATCAGTGAGATCATGGAAGCATCTTTTAAGTTTGCTCCTCGTAAATTCTATGTCAAAATAAAAAAATTAAAGATATTCCGTACTTGATTGACTAACAATAAGTAATAAGGTACCATCCACTAATGAGCTCATCAGTTGTAGGGGGAGGGGGTAGGAAATTTCAAAGTCAGTCTAAAAATTGTTTGACTTCATGGAAAAGTAAACTTGTATTGCGTTCATTCGTTCAATTTAATAGATGAAAGCAATGAAGTCTCTTATTTCCAAATATCCACTGTACATGGAGTTTCAAAGTCAGGGAGCGGAACATAATACAAAATATTCGACTCCAGGCATTGCCAGTTTAGTTGCAATACTTGGGCACAACCGATTTTCGATTTCTGAACAGACATTTGGATTCCCCATAGATATATTATTAATTATTATTATGTGGTTACTTCAAAATTCAAATTTATTACAAAAATTCGAGAAATCCGGACAAAGTCCAAAATTCGGGGTTTTGTATTTCGATTTTAATCCTTGTTTACGAATCCTTTTTTCATATTCGGATTTCCCTTAATTTTTTACTCTCAAATCAAAATAATTGGGAGATTCTTCGCAATTCCGGGTAAAGTACCGAATTCGGGGCTAAGAATTCGGATTTATCGGAGTTTGACTTCGGATTTATCGGAGTTTGACTTCGGATTTATCGGAGTTTGACTTCGGATTCCTCGTGATTTTTTACCCTATGTAGTGAGCAAATAGTCGCATCCAGAACTTGAGGATCTGGACTTTTACGAACCAAGAAACGTGTAGATTTCTTTGAAATTTTCCGGAGACGAGCTCATAGGGGAGCGGGATGTCAGCCAAGAGTGGGTAAGAGGGGGTCCAAACACGCCAAAAAAGTGATGAGCTCATGAATGAATAGTCCCTAAGTACTAGTACAAAGTTACATCTAATTTTTTTTTTATCCTTACCGCTTCGTGCAGGTCAGATCCACTGAGATCACAATTCGCCAAATCAGCTCCTGCCAAAATAGCTCCACGTAATTGACACGCTTTCAAATTGGCATTTTTTAAACAGGCTACTCGTAGATTCACCTATAGAATAGATTGTCGTAATTATGGTATAGGACATACAAATTGTAAGTTCTAAAAAATTTCTACAAGATTTACAGAGACTTACAGCTGACATGTCCGAATCTTCGAGCAATGCATTCTTCAAATTAACTCCTTCTAAATTGGCGTTTTGACCCTTTGGATCCTATTAGAGAGAAAAACGTGACATTCAAATATGGTCTCACATTCTTGAGGAGTGCTGAACTTGAAAACGTCAACTTTATGTCTACCTGGAAATTGCAATTACGACAGTTGGCTCCTTCCATCGTAGCGCAAACCATTCTAACCCCACTCAAAATTGAATTATTCATTTCGATTCCCGTCATGTCGGCACGTTCAAAATTGCAATAAGACAGGTTAGCGTACGAAAGTTTAGCATTCTTCAATTTGGCATATCTAAGTAAAACGAGGAAATCAAAATTTTTATTAATCCTTATTATTTGGTATTTATGATATGCTGTTTTCATGTATTGAAAATTACTAATAAAGCAAACAAGACGCGTGCTGGAAAACTTTTTCTAAATGCACAAATAAGCAGACTCGTGGTTAAGGGTTAAGGAGAAATCATTGTAAAAGTAACCGGATTCCTTAACATACAATCAATCGCACGTATTTTTTACACGAATCCAAGTACGTGTACCGGATGTGCACATGGAGTGAGTATGTGAGTTGAGAGAGAAAGAGAACTGAAGTTTGTCAAGGTCTGTGAGTCAATCAAAACCGGAACAACGAGCAGTCCCAAACCTTCAAAAGTGAAGTTTGCTCATTCTCAAGTCGAGATTTGTGGTAACCACGCA
Source organism: Gisinianus flammeolus (assembly GCA_034699125.1). Taxonomy (NCBI): domain Eukaryota; kingdom Metazoa; phylum Arthropoda; class Collembola; order Symphypleona; family Katiannidae; genus Gisinianus; species Gisinianus flammeolus. The sequence goes on along the minus strand of JAIUND010000072.1, from coordinate 128,758 downwards.
AACTTTTTGTCGGGGTTTTCCGCACTTGAGAAGCAACTTGTATAAAGTACCCCTTTTCACTAATACAACGTGTTTGGAGGGCCTCTTCCAGGTAAAATCCTTTACAACATGAACTTTTTTGGGGGTAAAAACAAACCTTTGTGGTTAGTTTAACCATTATCAACATTCGTATATTAATGTACACAGTTATAGTGCTTGACTACATACATGTTAAGGAAAACGCAGGTTTCTCTCTCCCTTTCAAAACTTGCTCAACTTGCATCATCATGACGGGCATTCGATTGCACGTTTGACGTTATAGTGATTTTAAAGATTCCGGTTATTTCATTTCGGCTTTCCCCTGGAACAAGTCTTCTTTTTTATGCCTCTATAGACTACATTTTCCAACACGTCATCTTTATGCACCCACTCTGCTTTTATTATTGTCATTACTTGAAATTAATATTGCGCAAATCCAAGTAACTTAAATCTGCTTTGTTTAAGTTTACTCCCTGAAACCGTAACGTATCTTTGTTCGGGGTAGTTATAATGGCCTTGATAACGTCCTTTCGAGTTAAAGGTAAATCATCAATAATTTTCTCAGTCATTGACTCGAGTAACGGGATGCAAGATTGAATGCCATAAAATTGAGCTTCCTCCAGAACTCCTACGAATTGTCAGTACAACATGCAAATTATAGTGCTGTACAAAACTATAACATAACTTGCCCCCTTTTCCCTTTCCTCTTTATTCCTTAATGGATTTCGATTTCATGCGACAGCATTCGAGAGTATGTATACAACTAGGGAAAGGCATCCAAATTCACCCACTTATCGATATATAGTGCGAGGCCCGTACTACATATACTAGAGAACTGTAAAAATTGTATCTTAGGTGGATGAATTTTAAACGAGGTTTTTAGAAATATTTTCATGTCAGATATTAGACATGAGCGTTGTGGCAAAGTACCAAAAGTTTCGACAGATTTTCCAGTCCACACACAATTAAAAAAAAGAACAAGTACATCTACATGCAAACCCCAAATTTTTATCTTTCCAATCAAGCTAACTTGGTCACAACATTGGTTTTTTTCTCCTTGTGTCTTACAGGTTTTTTGTGGAAGTTTTAAGTTTTGACCATATTTTCTAAAGCATGGAGCGGATTCGCGTCATATTTGTTGTGTACTAGACTAATACTACACTACAACATATTGACATGTCATCTGAGGTTGCACTCTAATGCTGTCGCATACAATTGAAATCCATTAAGGAATAAATAGAAAATGGCAAATAAAGTCAATGCGTTTTATAGTTTTGTCCAACACCTAATAAACTAACAAGAATTTATGGGAAAGTCTAGTTGCTAATTAAGAGTGTATGTAGGTGTACTTACCCTGGGTGTTGGTATCTGGATCAATAATAAGTTGTCCATATCGTAGAAAATTAAGCAAGGGACGAAAGTACTTTGGATCACGGTCAATCAAATAAGCTCCTGTTGAGTCCATTGAGCTTGGTTGAATTTTTGAGTCTGGATCAAACATTTTTGCCAACATACTCCCGGGTTCTCTATTTAAAAGGGTTGTACTTGAAGTATAAAATAGCTGCCCACCAACGTTTAGCTTTATCCAATCACTTGGGATTGAATTTAATGACAAGGAATTAGTTGACACAGGAGGATGGAATGCTTCTCCTTTCGAAAGGAGAACAAAAGGTTCTCCCTTGGATGCGAAAATAATTTCATCATCTCTTATACACACGTATGATTTGACGTTGATTTCCCCTCCGATAGCAGTAAAAAGTATTTTATAATCCGAACTTCCTAATTCTACTTGTATTTGCTGCAATAATTGCTCTAGTGAATCTTCCAACTTAATTAATTTCCCACGGTCTTTGCAGCCGTTCTCAAATACATTTACTCTTTTCATACTCACAACTTGTATAATGTTTTCTTTACCAGGTTTTTATTTTTATGTTTGCATGTTACTTGGTCTGCGTATATAGTAAAAGTTTAGTAAAAAAGTAAAATTAGTATAACAAAACTCTAATTATTAAAGTTTGCGTATTCAATTTTGCATAATAAATAATTCACATTTTCCTCTTCTGTCAAAAGGTTGGGAACTTGTGAGAATGGATTAGAGTTTAGAGAAATGTCAGCTGGAGTCAAAAGATAATGTTTTAATATTTTATTCCTGAAAAAACATAGATAACATTTCATTATTATGCTGCATTGATAACACATTGATGTAGTTTATTACAAAATAATGACATGATCATACTCACTTTAATTTGAAGTAAATTAGTATACTCCTACAATGTTCATAGCAATCGAAAACGAGCTTATTTGTTTGAGCTCTCTCATTTGACAGATGGTAGGAAATGGCATCCAGTAACTCTTGTAAATCATGAATGGATGAATCAACTTCTCTCCTATGATGTCAATTTGAATGATAAATGTAAATGAATACATAATACATACATAATATAATATACTTGGACTTGAATATTTATATTGTAGCAATTAATGTCCTATGCATAAAAACTTACAATATCGTTGATGCATGAAAAACTTCTTCCTCGTAAATATCGACTATAATATTTCGAATACTTTGTCCAAACTGGAAAGAACATTCAGCTTCAGCAAGTACGTCTGTAGCTTCGTCACTGTTGACATCATTTTAAAAACAACCATCATCAGAAAACGAACAACTCATAATTTAGTTTGTTCAACTATATAAAAGTAAAAGAGGATAAAAATTTATACATCACGATTTGTGTCTTACGTCTTTAGTGTGTGTAACTTTTCTCTGGCATTGGTGATCGATCCTGTAATACGCTTTACAATTTCATTTTGTCTGGAGGAAATTTCTCGAGATTCAACAAGACTTGCGAACTTTTTTATCGTTTCAGCTGCCGTTTTTGGACTCATTTGCAAAACTCGTATTAACTAATACAAAATACAATATTGTTACTGTTATTTATTACACCGTGTCTCTGAAAATCTCTATAGGTCTATACTTGGAAAAGTGAAAAATTGAGTTTTAGAGTCTCCGAGACAATACAGCAATTATTATCAGACCACCTTAATTACACATTGTTGTAAAAAAATACTGTGGCTAGTAAGCGATTTAAGTACGCAAAATTAAACACCTTCTTTGGGCTTCTTTTAATTTAAATTACTTTGAAATTAAATTTTTTACTCTGCTACTTTGAAAATTTTTTTTTCGTGAAAATCTTAATTCTATACCATTGTGTGTGTGTGTCAAAACGTTCAATGATTTTACCTCCATGGAATTTAATTACACATACATTTTTTATAATTAGATAAATTAAATTGTATTTGTTATAAATCAATACGAACAATTTATTGTTATGTTACCACAAATAAATCACAGTTAAAATTTCTTTGGAATATGTTCTCTGTTTTTAAGGTCTTTCTCTAAAAAATGGAAACACAAGGCCAAACTGATCGTGAGCCAACAACACCTTCGGATGCAGAAGAGCAAACCACGGAAATCCAATCCAGAAACAACAGAGTATTTAGTAATGAAGAATATGCCAACATGATCGCTGAGTCAATATCATCAATCTATATGTATACCAATAATTTAGAGTTCCTGGAGGGCTGTAACGAGTTGTTGAATGTAAGTGTGATTCTTAAAATTATAATATATGAAACCCTTTAAATCCATACCACACGGTTCGTTGGTGTCTCACTTTCCTCCTCTGGTTGAACAAAGTATACTAACGATAAGTACTTAATAAACATGTACTTACTTAACTTTGTTTTCTTTGGATTCGAGGTTGAGAATTATCGGGCGGCCAAGTCAATATTACAAGACAAATTAAAAACGTTGCTTTCTACACCACCAGTCAGAACGACGAGAAAGAAAAATAAAGAGAATACCCATGATATGGTACCAGAGCAACACTCCGAGTCAACTATGAATGACTCAGAGATGATTTAGTAATTATTTACTAAAATGTGTGAGTAAATAACATTATTAATTAAATACTAGTCTACCGTAGGTAGATTGTAGGTAGATTGTTCGAGTTAGTAGAATAGAGTCCTACCCATGTGTAAGTATTTACGTAATAATTTATTCATTGTTACATATTTAATAATTTTTTAGCAATGTAAATGTAACATAATAATACATTTCCTAGTAAAAACGTAGAAATGAACACAAAGCTTTCTCAAAGCTTAACTTTTTTTCATCGATAATTACACAGCTCCATTAATACAAATGGATTTTTAACGCTAACTACTTCTAATTCTAGTCTTGCTTCTGGAGTTCCAGCTAATGGATGTTGAAGCCATTTTCTATCTAAATAGTAATCTAGGGTTGTTTGAAGTTCTTGTGAAGTATATTTTTTAACGTGAATAGGAACGAAGGGGTCAAAAGCTTCCCATCCCTGTATAAAATTATAATATAGTAATTGAATTGAAATTGACAACTTGCTAATTACAGGTCGATATAATTCCAACTTCATAAAAATACAACTAATGTTCAAAATTTTATTTGGTCATTGCAATAATTTACAATATTATAGATTTTTTTAGTATTATACTTACATCTTTGTCGAGCAAAGCTCTAGGATAATCTGATTCTCTCAAGTCCGTGTGTACGGCACGTTTATCAACTGTTGTGACTACAACTCCATTCGTCTAAAAAAAAAGACAATAACATGTAATATAAAATTCACTACAGTTCAATTTTTCATATTTCAAGAGGAAAATTATTGGTACAGCTTTTCTCTTACCCAGTCAGATTTGAAGAGTTCTTTAAATGCATTATACAATGTCATATACTTGTATGGAACTGTTTTTTTGTCATCTCGTAGAATGTGTATTGGGTCGTGATATAAAGCATTTACGCCATCAACCAATACCATTGTTTTTATTCTGTAGAACAAAAATAAAAGAATTGAAGCATTATTAATTACTTTCTTTTGCTATGCATTATGAAATATAGAAATATGATTAAGCTACGTATTACGCATATGATTGTTTGGTTTTCTAATTACTTTCCCTCCGTTGAAAGCCGTTTTAGTTCTAATACCAAAGCATGAACACACTCAGCTGCATGAATGGGACGAGTGATACCATGTTCAATAATGTCTGTAATATTCGATCCAGCAGGTGTATTTTCTCTTTGATTCCATTCGTAATCGACTGCTGTCTTCAACTACAGAAACATGAACATGATTCATAATATAAACATATACATATACCACCAGAATATATTTTGGCTACATATTTTGTCTAACCAGAAGTCTTAATATTCTATATTTTACCTCAAGTTCCAATAACAGTTTAGCATTTTGATGTCGAAAAAAAGTTAACCATACAGTACTGTCGACTGTGTGATCGACATAGTCCGGACGACGGAAACTAGGAACAGTTTCCTTTGCATATCTCGTCCATAAAGGTGCTGTCAATAATGTTTAAAATAATTGCTCAAGTCAATCAACCCATTGTGAAGACGTCAAAAAAATGTAACTTGTCATTCAATATTTTATTTATTTCATTTACCGTGCGGGACATCAACCAAAATAAAGCCTTTTGCATAACCGTAATGCAATATGGTTGCCATGGTTATAGATTTTCCTACACCAAATTCGCCGACTGAAAAAATTTCAATTTTCAAATTAGCAATAATAAACAGCTATTATTTATACTATTTATATAATAGTAGTAATATCGACAACCTATAGTATTAGTATATGTAAGTATTTATAACATATTACATATAAGTACTCCAAGTCTACAACATATGAAAATAATGTAGATAAATAATTCCTTCTTACAAAGTATATATCTCAAAACTGGGAGCGATAGATCATAGGCTTCAATACAGTTTTTAACATCAAGAAAAGGTTTGCGGACCATAAATGCTGATTCTCGAAATGTTTTACATTGAACTTTAAACATTTTAGGTATGCCCATACCACTTGCTCCATATAAGGTTTTGAAGGTTTCATCGTCTATAGTATACAACCGGCCCAAATGAGAAGTATCAAAGTTTGCCTGCACATGAAAATCATCAACAAATATACTACATATTAACTTTCATTTAACCGACGATCGTATAAACTATAAACCATTTTTAAGTGATTGTGATTTTACTTACCGGATTTGTCTCTGTTGTTCGAAAAGTGGAGAAAGAAGTAGAGCAAACATTTTTATTTTGCTGTATGGACTTGGACACAAGTTTCGTTGTCATTAATCTACGAAACATTTTTGTATAATAGTAATACTATTAGACTTTTTTTAGACTTTTAAAGTTGTTGTTTAAATAACGAATTTACAATTCCACAAAATTCAAGAGACCAAAGTAAAAAAAGTTAATAAAATTCGTGAGCTGATTTCAAATGTTTGGACTCCCTCTTCGGTGCTTTGCTTGATGCTCAGAAAATGATAAAGACAAATGTATGTAAGTTTATCAAATCATCATCTTTTAATTCGTCATTTTATTAAATCATTGTCAAAACATTTAATTAGCCTTCAATATAATACTGCATCGTGTGTGTGAGTAAGTAGTATGGAATTCATAGAATAAGTCGAAACCAAAAAATAGATTTTCCATTGCATAATATTTCGTGATATTACAAAATCACATTGAGTTATTATATAGTTATTACATTTATAATATGAACATTTGTTTATTTCATAAGCTATACAGTATATATATAGTATATATATATATACTATTTACTTGGATGATTCTTCTTCTCCTTTTTCCTGAGCTGCTAATAATAATTTCTTTTTAATTTGATGTGGCTTGGCAGTACTCACAGAAAAGTTGTCAGAAACAGAAAATCGCCATAATTGATTTCTACTTACTTCCGGGGCCGAGTCTATACCAACACGTTTTGATTTTTCGATTACAAAATTCCCATCATGAAAACTCAAATCCTCGTTCTGTTCTAACCATAGTAAATCGCTTGTTACTAAATCTATTTTGTCCAATTTTTTATCAATGTCAAAAGCGAGGCAGAGTTTTCCTGGCCCATTGGCTAATTGAAATTTCAGTAAGGTTTTGCTATTGTCCACTGTGGATTTAGTACTTTTACTCTTCTTTGCAGCAGACTTTTTTTGTCGAAGCTCTTGTACGCTTTCATAATCTTGTAGTGGTTCAAGGGCCCTCAGCAACACTGCAGCTCCTTCTCCTATATAACAAAAAATATAACAACAGGAGATATAAAGTACACGGTCGTATTAGAATAAAGACGATTATTATGGTCCAACTTTAAGTATTATTATATTATAATATCAGTTTATTACAATATATTATGTTTAGGAGAAACCAATCAATGAAAATATATATAGTGATTTGTGTATACCTTTGGCACTGATATTAAAACAATGGTACATGCCGTATGTCATATAAATGTGCACACACCCCGGCTCCATGAACATGCCCATATTACTTTGAGTCTTCTTCCCATGAAAAGATTTGGATGCCGCATCGGTATTACCCGGGTATGCTTCCGTCTCAACAATAGTCCCTCGGACGACCTCACCATTCTGTAATTTCCTTGCTAGTACTTTCCCCAACAACGCTTCACATAACTCGAAACAGTTTTGATCGTAAAATTCTCGAGGTAGTTTTTTGAAATATGGAGAAAACGCTGTTGTTGCTCCTCGCTTCATGGTTCTAAATTCTACCCAACAACAATCCGTATATATAGAACCAGTTGTTTGTTCCTTGTCCGAAATTCACTATAGACACTGTGAGCAACGCTTCGAAAACGCTAGTTCAAAATCACCATCAAAATTTTGTAATTTTTTAATACCTTTTGTTTTAAAAAAAAAAATATGTATCCTTTGTTCCACAGGGAGCGTGTAGATGGTATACGGAATGGATTTCAGATGTTGTTTTCGTATATAATAAAATATATTTTTTTTCATTGGAAGCAAAAGCAGTGCATGTGTGTGCATATTTGTTTGTGTAGTGTATGAGAGTGAGTATACTTATGCACGATATTAAAGTTGGATATGGAATCAGTGGAAATTGTGTAGTCAGTGGAGAGAGTCAGTTGAAATCGCCCCTTTTTACTGTGGTTTCTTTTGTATAACTCTGTGTGTAGACTGTACTGTAGAATAGATTCTACTAACAATAAGCGTCAAGCGACGAGGAGTGTGCATGAGGATTGAGGATGGATATATAGGCAAGAAGTTAACCGAACTCGGGTTATTCGGCTTGCCACTGCCGTCCGTGTAAGATACCTTCTCAAAAAAACTTCTTTTTCCTTCTACCCCCAGCCACAATAATAATAATAATTATTATTATCCATCGTGTGTTTTCTATGTGTGTGTGTATTATATCACATTATTATATATCATCCCTCTTGTTCTTCATACCAAAATACCTTCTCAAAAAAGCATCCGAACACATTGCTATTCTTCTCCACGACCCACGACTACATAAAAGTATTACAAAAACACACACACACACACAACATTACGCAAAAGTTAAAACACATCAGCTATACGAATACGAATCAAAGTAAAACAAATATATATACGTAATTGTAATACATATACAAAGAAGCTACCTATATAATATAATATAAAATATTTAATATCATTACAGTCTTATTACATATTGTTATTATTGTACTATGTACTCGTGTGTATGAAAAATACACGTTGTGCATTTTCCTATTCCGCATACAAAAGTACACCAAACCCAACCACCAGTATACACACTACTTGCTGAGTTGTTTTCTTTTGTGAGCACCGAGTGTTTATATTATAAAACTATAAGCTATAAAATAATAATAATAATAATTGTGAATTCACAACTAATAAACAACCATGTACATGAGTGAGTGCTTTGAGTACGCTCTAACTCATACAGTATAGATACTTTATGTTCAGACTATATATATATATATCTATAGCAAACTCTCCAAACTACATTTTTCAGTATTATTTGTGAACAGTATATATTTATTTGCACGACGGAATCGTACTATTATTATTATTTAAAAAGAAATTACATTTATTGACAAACAGACAAGACAGCAATTGTCACAGTCAAACAGAAAAATCTTTCCTTTCTTTTTTATCTTCGCCACAATTATTATCACAAATATCATACAAATACACTCGTACATTTTCAAGCTGAGGGACATTTCTGCCACATTTGGCTGAGAGAGTGAGAGAGGAGAGATTTGGGGACAAATTGGACTCCAATATGCATGTGTTGTCCACGTGTGTTATTTTCAATATCTAACTGACACTACCACCTGATTTATATTCTTCTTCTCTTCTTATTGTATTATAGTGACAAGTGAGAATCATTTCTGTTGAGAGAGTGGATGCCGGTTATACTTCATCATCAACAAATTCAGTTGTGAGTAAATTTTCTATTTCATTTGATAATTTGATTGTACTGTACATATATATTGTGTGTGTATTTCAAACATGTTAACTGATAAAACGAGTGGAAGTGACATGCTACTATTAATATACTATACTTGCTTACTCCAATGAGTGAATGAGTGAATGCAGAGCATGTACCTTTGTATGTATGTGTATGTTTTAAATTTGGAATCGGAAGTGACTGCATGTTTAATGAAAACTAGAACGTATTTTTGCGTATGGCATATTTAAATGAACATTGGTTACCGTGTTTTACGTATAAATGTATGTGTGGACTTGTATTCGAGAGCAAAAGAGTCCAAGTTGATATTTGTTGTGGTTGAGTCATTTATCCTATATATAGGTATACTACTCGTACTCGTACATGTACTTCACACGTCAACAACAAGCAAGCAGGCTGATATTGTTAGATATTTTTGTTTACATTTTATTGTTCTCTCTTTCTCGCTTGTGCTTCGCATTTTATTTTGTTTACCTGAATGACTGCATGTATGCATGTATGAGACTTGAGGCCTCTCTTTCTCTTTCTGTCTCCGGATGTATGCAAGAAAGTAGTATAGAATTCTGGTGATGGATTTTGTTTTTAGCTTATTATTTCCCATGTAAGTAGGTACACAAAAAGAGGCAGGTAGGTACAAGTGTGTGTCTCTGTGTGTGGGTATCAAACATTATTTTACCAGGAGCGGTTTTCCTTTTCAATTTGTATAGAATTTCGGTGTGTATGTGTGTGCGTGTGTGTGTGTATGTGTGTATGTGTGGAGAGAGATGGTTTGTACTTTGTGGACTACCTGTATGTGTTGTGTGTACTGACTGATTGTAGATTTTGTACTACACACGGACAGGTTGTTGCATAGAGTTGTTTTATGTATGTGTAATTGTAATAGGTAGCTGGTAGCTGCTGTTTTTACTACCAACTACTGTGTTTTGTCCATCATATGAAAATCTTATGTCGTTTCCAGTGAAATACAATGCAATATGAACGGGGAGGAGGAGGTGGGTTAATATTAAATAAATGTACAGACGCAGTTATACATTCCATTCATATGAAATTGCCCATAGATTTTTCATGGGGAAGTCCAATGAAAATGAAGTAGATTGCCTGTTTTTATTAAAAACTTTATATTATTGTTACTACTTTTTGACTTGTCTGTCTCTCATTCTCCATCTCCGACTCTTTCTCTCTCTATCTCTTATTCCTTTCCTTGTTGTTCCACCATCAGAATCAGAGGGTTATTTTACATTCTTCCTTGTTGTTTGTTGTTGTTGGAGAAGAAGAAGAAGACAGACCAAGAAGACTTTTTTACACGATCATTCTTCTGAGCAGGGTACGAACGAGTAGATACGAGTGTGAGCTCCATGTGCTCATCGCCAGTGAAATACTCTCCCGTATTTATTGGCTAGGAAATGGGAAGTTATGAAGTTATGCGAAAAATTTGAGGAAATATAAGGACACATAAAGTCGGTTTATAATATGCGCACCGCATTTATCCAGAACAAAAAAAAACATAGTCTTCGTAAAAATTCTATAGCTATATGAAGAAAATAGTCGACATTGTCGTCATAAAAGTTGAGTTGAATTTATTTATGTTTATGAAGAAATTCTTTTTTCTTCCCTTTCGTATGGAAAATGAAAGGCTGAGTGGAAAGAGGAGTCGTATCATATTATAAATAAGTGTATACACAGACACATACATATCTACATCTACATACAGTATCTCCACGTGTGTATTGAAAGTGAAAGAGTTAGTAGTTAGCAGACTTGGTCTAAGAGGTAACAAATACAGTCACTGTCACTACTACGAGTAAAAGTATGTGCATATGTAATGTGTACATGGACGTATAAAATATATGCATGAAAATAATAAAGGGCTATATTAATATTAAGGCAAAATGGTTACTTGGGAAATGAATAAAAAGAATTACTCATACTATACATACACTCACAGCAGAGCAGACACACATGTACAAAATATTACTATTATTTCTATGTATGTGTAAAGTTAAGGTCTACGTTAAATTTTATAATGTAGGGATGTACGACTATTGCGTAATAACCCAAGTACCTCTCTGGCTCTTATTAGGATGAATACAACTAAACTACCATGTTGTATAACTATTTCATATTTTATTTCAGGAGGCCGACTGTAGTGAGTGCTCGGGGCGTTTATGTATATTATTTTCTGAAGATGTAATTCTCAATGCACGTAGCTCATTGGGTTTACTACGTACTTTATTCTCTATTCTCCATGTGTGTGTTTCTGTATAATAGTCTGAGTTTTCTAATGCTCCATCCTCGCTATCCTGTACGTACAATATTATATATATTTACTTTTGCTCATGTCCTATACATAAAATTGGGATCATATAATAATATTGTGGACATTATAAGAGATAACATAAAATCATAGTATGTATATATACATTCTATATATTGTAGGCAGGCAGGCACATACATATAGCCACATTAAATTATATAACATGCACAACTTTTTTTTTCCCTGGGAATATAATATAAAATAATAATATTTAATTTTCGTGGAGACTCGTATTTTTTTCCATTTCGTCGTCCGTCTTCTTTTCCTCTTTCTATAATATTTCTCTGTATGTGATTGTGTGTAGTGAGTGTGTGTTTACACATTATTTTATATATATAGAGTGTACAATGTACATACCCAATCTGTGAGGGCTTTTGAAGAGGAGGAAAAAGCGAGCGAGACAGAGACAGAGAAAGAAAGAGGGAAGCCCATGTGTGCAAAAGATACACATATGAGGTCGCAAAATGTACATAATTTACAAGAGGATATGGGGAATAAAATTTTATTCCTGGAGCTTGCGGAGGGGGCCTCGTGCTAGTAGGAACCTGTACAAAGATTTGAAGCCCTCCTCCTACTCAACAAATTTATATTATATTTTATATATAGCTCCGAGCTGGGTGGGTTGTACCATTAGACAAAATTGTAGGGTAAGGGAGGGAGGCTGCAAAGAGAGAGAGAGAGAGAGAAAGAGAGAGCGAGAGCACATCAAAAAGACTGGCATTTATATTCATCATCATTGTTTCTCCCATTATCCTCCATGGTCCAGAATTGTTATGGACTAGTTCAGTCCATGCTACAGATAGGAAAAGCAAGGGGTCCCTATCTCTTCAAAGCCATATCTACCTTTAAGTGTCATTCCCAGAGTCATAATAACTCTGGAGCTGTAGTCTCAGAGGTCGAAGTATTCCACCAAAAACTATACACACTCGTCGTTGTCTACTATTCCAAGTAGTCATTTCAGACGTTTCTCAATTCTCTACCTTCATATTGCCCCTTTCACCAGGCTCCACACTCTCCGAGTTGTCGACCAACGGGGTAGCGTAAAAAGAGTAAGCAGTTTACTTCAGTAGCATCAGTCTCTTCCTCTCTCTCTCTCACTCTCACTCTCTCTCGATCTCTCTGTAGTAACTAAGTAGTAAGTAGTGGAAGGCTCAGCACTCAAGTGCTTCCACTGATGCTGGTAACATATATTACCTAATCGTACGTAAGCTGTACGATCATGACTCTATATATCATATTATTTGTAATACTTGTAGAGATGGATATGCGCTACTTTACACACTTTTACAAGTGTATACACACACACATTACACACACACACTCATCCTGAGCGTCTGTAATAATTTCTTCTTGGTCTTAGTCTTGCACTTGTTTCGTCTTTTTTAGAGCGCTCCCTCAGGATTCTATCTCTCTCTCTCTTCTTTTCTCTCTCTCTCTTCCCCTCTCTCTCTCTTGATGAGGATGAGACGGCTGAGGTTTGAAAAGAGTTGGGCCAAACTATGAAGTCGCTTTAAGAGATGCTGTTCTGACTTGGATTTTTTTAGTATCAAGTAGAATGAAAAGAAGCGCAACACACTTACACTCTTCATCTTCCTCCTCCTCCTTCGTCTTCTTCTTCTTCTTTTTACTGGATTCTCGTTCTTGTGAAGGATGCCGTGTATAGACTTTTAACACTGTATATCATCATCAGCAAGTAGTTAGCCTAGCCTGCAGGGCCTTTTTCTGAGGAATCGTTATTTTGAGGTTGGCTCCCGATTTCTAAAAGCAATATCAAGTGAACAAGTCGCACAAAAAGTTGGCGAATAAGTTTTTATGTGGAAATAAAATAAGCCATTCTCCGCATTTGGTGAAGGTATTATCAGACGCTGCCGGGAGAGGAAATGTAATGTGCAAAAGCTCCGACGTTCTCATACAGCAGTCACACACACACACACAACTCCTGTATGTATCGTATGCACCAAATACCTTTTCCCGTTCTTCCTCTCACTTTCTCGCTCTCCCACTTCTTCTTCTTCTTCTTCTTCTTCTTTTTCTACCATGACTTCTATTGCTTTTCCGCCTGCACTGCCTTTTACACTTCTGTAAAACCACTTGCTTCACATCGTACTCACTTTTACTTCTTGCAATACACTTGCAATTGCTCATAGGTAAGGTACTTATGAGTCCCATGTACATGCTCTACCTGCAACTCTCTCTCACTCTCTTTCCAACTCTTCTTGTTATTTATACTTCCTAGTTGAGAATCAGCTAGTGAACTCCGTTAGTGAGTGTGGAATGGGCCGTATTGGTCGTATTCAAGGTAATACATAGATTCCCCAAGTACCTCCGTATGCACCGTATATACACCACCTTGTTTTCTCCCAGGCTCTGACTACTTAAGGCCAGCAACCAAACACATATGGAGATGTTGACTATAGAAATGAGAGGGAGAGAGAGAGAGACACACACAGAAAGAGCATTATTATGTAATATAATGGGATGGGATGGGGATGTTATGTCTAATATGAAAAAGTAAATGGTCGTACATGTACCTCCATATATGTAGTAGTTTTCCAAATGTGCACATTTTCATTCTTTATCTATAGACATATAATATATAAAAATAGAAAATGTATAAATGTATGTGCAGCTTCCCATTTTTATTATAAATGTATAATATCGATCTGTGAAATTTTTAGAGGGGTTTTCCATGTAGGCAAGTGAGAGTAGTAATACGCACACGACACACACATACACACCCTACTTGGTTACTCGGGACGTACATACCCAAAGCATAGCAAATAGTAGTTAGTCCCAGTCATAGTGGTGCGTACAAGTAGAAGAGAGAGAGAGAGAGAGAGAGAGAGACTTTCTCTCCATCTCTGACCCCCGATCCAGCAGCAGTAGCAAGAGAAACTAAAGCAGTATATAGTTGAGTAACTCTCTGAGTTTTGTGTTGGGAAGAGAGAAGAAGAAGAAGAAGGAGAAGAGTGAGTGAGTGAGTGAGAGAGAGAGAGAGAGAGAGCAGAACTCATTTACAGCAAAATAGCTAATGCAATTTAATTCTTGCAATTACTTGGCGGGAGGAGGGAAAACTGCCGTGCTTCTATCTTTTGTGTCTAATTCCCTTTTTGCATTGATTTTTCATTTCAACATATTCTTGCACACCACCGCTGACTCCTTTCCATGCTCCATGTCCCTTTCATGTAATACCTAATCGCATCATCATCCCAGTGCTTCCTAACATTTTCAGAGTATTTTTATTCCTTTCCCTGTTACCTATGTACCCCTCTCTCTCTCTCTCTTTCTCTCTCTCTCTTTCTCTCTCTCTTTCTCTCTACCTCTTTCCACTGTCTCTTCTCTCTATAATTCCCAGCCTTTCTAACGATATTCCTTTTAAATTTAACTGGTTGACTACATACTTGGAAATATGCATAAATCCTCCTGGTGCAAAATTAAATTCAGTTTCTCTCTTTCTGGCACTCTCGCTCTCACTCACTCAAACTGCCTTTTCTCCATCGTCTTCAACACTGCACAGTCACACATCTCGTTCTTCGTTCTTTCTCTTTCTCTCTCTGTCTCACCCTCTCACCGGCTTTCTTTTTTTATATGTTGAGTGATAGGGAGAAAGAGAGAAAACCGTCATCTTAGTTGAGGCTTATATCAAAGTGAAGAAAAATTCCTCACCAAGCTTCATTCTAATTACTTGCCTCCTTTCCTTTCCTTTCCCTCCTTTAGATTCCCAATTACAAGTAAAATACAAAGTCGGCCATTCAATTAAAGATTTTCTCCGTCTTTTCCATCTTGAGTCTTGTGTACTTTACTGACACGTTTGAAAATGCACGATTTTTTTCCATCTAACGATGAACATATTACGCTTCACTACATTCTCTCTCTCTCTCTCTCTCGTCTATTCCATACCAAATTCCAAATGCTCCTTTCCCAATTCTTACATGGTACATTTAATGTACGCACGACGACGACGGAGTTGAGAGTGTTTATAGACGGACGTGCATATATATTTATAAATGAAACTATGTAAATGTCAAAAAAAGGAAGATACAAAAACGTGGAGCATTGCAAGTCGCACTAGAGAATCACTATTTATTCTCATTCGTTCACTCCTATAAATTCAATTTGTAAAAGTTACTTGAGGCCCATTTTGGTAAAATGCTTTGAATGACTATGTAACCAAATTAAACTTTTTTTTTGTCTCGATGGCGAGGAGCTATCAGTGCAGTGTAGTTCACTGGAAAGGCTTTCTTTTTATACAATTACATTTTGGAGATGTATCTACATTTTGTACATGCATATGCATGCTCGCTCGCTCACTCGCTCGCTCGTACATAGGGATTGATGTTTAAAAACTGTTTTACTCTTGTCGACTGGCGTGAGGTAATGGAAATCGAAAATACAGACTTGATTTGTAGATTGATGGCCATGAATATTACATTGGACTTTTTCCTCCTATTAGTCGGTTTGTGCGCGTCAGTAAATAATGCACGTCGGATGTATATTTATGTATGGCATGGCCCTCCCCTATAGTCCATATCTATCCCTATATATGTATACATATATTTCTCTGTATGCATTTGTGTGTACATATGTAATAGTATGTAATAGTATGGTGCCGTTCATTCAGGTATAAATATATTATGTGATTTAGTGAACAGCCATATGCCATTCAGCTTTTTTTTTCAACTTTTGTACAGATACAGACAGATGCATATCTTACATGTGTTTCTGTGTGTAATATGCTTTTTATTATATTATTACGTTATATTTATGTCATGTGTGTACGTGTGACTGACGAAAACATGCTCGTTTCTTTAATAAAATACAATAGTTGATTTTATATGGTATGTATGTTACAATGCATAATACATGGGATAGGGACATGGCTATTCTCTAAACTCCGAGCTTGCTTGGATTATTATTGTGTATAGAGAAAAACATTAAACATTATTTACTTGTACCGAACATGAAATGAGAAAAATAGGAAAATGAATGACAGAAAACTAAACTTCAAACAAATTGAGTAATGTGAGCTCAATGCGCTTTGTATTGTTCCTCCTCCTCTTTTTGGAAAATTGATTAGGGTTTTCATTTTTCTCCTGTATTATCATGTTCATGTGTATATTCCAATTCCAATGCGCCAACACAATATCCATATTCCATACATACCGTATATAAATATTTCAATCATCAATATATCTTTATAGTTTGTACAGTGTCTTTAGTTTATCTCGTTCGTCCAGGTATAGTTTTTCATTATTACTATTTATTTATTTTTATTTAAAATGTATAGCATCGAAAGTTATTGCGTCTTACTATTAGAGAAAAATTGGAAAAAATTAGTGAGTTCACTTGGTACAAAAAAAAGCTACAAATTAAACAATGGTTTTCTTTCTTCTTATATTCTTTAAAAAATTGGGTAATGTTACAAAGAGTCTGTTGTATTCGTATTGCATTATATTATATTGTGTATGGGTTATGGAACTGTGGCGTATTTGTCTAACAAATTATTATTAATTATGCTTGTGAAGGCAATAAAATAGTTTAGAATAAATAAGAAAGGTAAAAAAGTATAATTAAGTATTAAAAAAGTATTGCCGAGAGAGAGAGAGAGATAGGGAGAATAAGGAATTGGGAATTTAGACAGCCGAGTAAGAAAAACACCATTTATTTGCCATTTGCGTTCTATGTTAAAAGGATAAAATATACTTTGTACATGTAGAGATGTAAATAAATGTATGTTTATAAAGGAATTTAAGATTACCTCTGTGAATGTATACATACGAACACACGTTGACTGTAGCCTGTTAGAGGCAGAATGGAAATACATACATATATATATACGTTTGTTTGTGAGTGTAGATATTATTTAGGTGTAGATATGTATGTATATTCTATATTCTATGCATGTAGGAAAAGTAAGCAAGTCCGTAAGTTTGTACATATGTATGTATGCAGTATGTATGTAGGATAATGGGGTGGGGGGGGGGGGGGGGGGGGAATGGAAAAAAATAACGTGCATAAGATATGCGTCTGACTACGATGATATTATTATTGTAGATATAAATATGCATGGAGACATGCATGTTTACATGTAAAAAGTTAATTTAAGATGGTCATTGATTACTTTGGAAGGCCAACTGTGCCTCGTTTTAGCCAGCCAGCCAGCCAGCAGTTGCTTACGACTTATAGTAGTGTACAATAGTTGTAGTAGCATTCGTTGCACTTGGTTTTTTGGTTTAGCTTTCGCTTATTAGGAACTGGAGAGGCAGAAGAAGACGAAGAAGAACATAGAAAAGCACACACACAAGCTCAGCTTAGGATACTCTCGCTCACTCGCTCGCTCACTCACTCACTTCGAAATGTGTACATGGCTATGGCTACGTAAAAAAAAGTACGCGTTCACAATGTTCACATGCAGTTTCCTTCATTGAGTTTTGTTAGTGTGCGTAGAGGAGAGAGAGAGAGAAAGTCTTTTACAGTGTATAAAGAAGAAAAAGAGTTGGGTACAATTTTAAAAATTCATTTTTTTCCTGCTCCCACGAGCAAATCGATAAATCAATATGTAGACTTTATAATGAATTATTAATTTTATAGTTTAGAGGGGGTTGAACATATATATTTTTTTCCAGAAGCTTTCAACATCGATTTCATATTATATGCCCCCAAAATTTGTGCTCTATCACCCGCTCTGACTAACTACTCGAAAAATACGAGAGAGAGAGAGAGACGTTGGCGAGGAGAAGAAGAGAAAGAGCGAGAGGAAAATAATCAGACAGATTTAATATGGAAATAGAAATTGTTGGAAAGATTTCTTTTAAAAATTTTAATGTCCGTTGTGTTGTATGCTTGTATGATATGATACATAGACAATATAGACGATGTGAAATGTGAAATCCCAAAATAATGGGAATATACAGATATAGAAGCGGAAGGGGAGAAGAAGACCAAGAACCAAAAAGTTCAAGTTTTCTGTCTCAGCTGTAAGGAAAGGGGGGAAAATAAGAAAATTCTTTGTTGTAAATACGTACATATTTAGACCTAGACGTACGATATGTCTGTACATGTACATACCATACGTACCGGTGGAATGAGGATATAAACTTGGAAAGTAAAGTGTAGTATCTGTCCGTGCTGTGTGAATCTGTGGATGAGTTCGGGCAGTCTGTGTGTGTGTGTGTGTGTGTACGGATTTAGAAAGCGCAAGTTAAACAGTTTTGGTGGGTGTTTTGGTTTGTGAGTTTGTTTTGATTTTGATTTCAGCACTTGGTCTATCTCTTTTAGTCATACCGCTTAAATGGAGCGATTCACTTGCATGCTCTGCCACTGCTCGTCGATGACTACGACTACATCAAGTATTTTGTCTAGTGTTTCGTGTTCTGTATTGTAATGTCTGTCGGGTGTTATCTAACGTGTACGTGTGCCTTTGTAAACGCATTTGTGTATGAGTGAGAGAAAGAGAATGAGAATGAGAGTGAGAGTGAATGTGTGTATGTCTGTCTGTCTGTCTAATCGTAAATGTGTGTGTATGTGTGTGTGTGGAGTATCTCTGTGGCGTTGAAAATGGTTGGAGGCGAGCTGGCTGGTAGGAAAGTACAGGGAAGCAGGAGTAGTTGTAGTAGTGGAATTGTGTAGTTGTGTAGTAGGAAGCAGCAGGAGTAGCAGCAGCAGCAAGGTGGGGAATGATGGGGAACCGACGGGGTCAAAAAAAGGTGTGGTTCCAGGCAAAAACTTGCTCATTTTCCCCTTTTTCTTTTAATTCCAGATCAGCAGTTGGAGCGAGAGCAATCAGCCGCACAAGAGTCTCTGCCTGCTGCCTCCTCTTCCTTCCTCTCTCTCTCTATCTTCATCCCAAACTCATATACGCTCCTCACTCACTCACTCACTCGCTCACTCTCACATGTACCCACGTATAGTACGTACGTACCGTACCGTGAGTATACCTATTACCATTACCCACTACAGTCACACACACATAATAATATAAACCCAACCATTTCACGGGCAACTTTTAACACTGAGTGAGCCGAAGAGACATGTAACACGTTCCGACTTCTTCCACCGCCGTCACACCACACCACTCATTCAGTTGTTTCAACTTGTAACTTTCCGTACTCTCCTATATTTATATATACGTGTATGTATGTATATCTGAATATCTACCGACCTCCCTACATTCTACACGCATCTGCACTGTACCCGGATAAGACAATAGTGAAAACGTACTTGGTGAGAGAAACGTAAACAGTAAATACAGTGAACTTCTAACGGAGCCACGCGGTCGAGAAATTCTATATGAAAGACAACACAGTGCTCATCTCTCTGTCAAACCATATAATTGTCAAGTTCATTTGACCCTTCTATACATTTCCGTTCCTCGAATTCGTGAAAGATCAATCCTTTGTACGATATTTTTGACAAAGAAAAATCAACGAGAAGAAAAAGACATACAAGTTGAAGGAAAGAGGCTACAAGTGTAAGGAAAGAGGCTACAAGTGTGTACGTACAGTTGGAAATTGAATAAATATATAATATATAACAAGTGTAGGAGATTTCTACCGATATCTGTATAGTGTATCTGTATGTAAAAGGAAAGGAAGAGAGAAAGAAAGAAAGAAAGAAAGAAAGAAGAAGGAAAGAAGGATGAACTACAAACGGGAACTTGAACTTGGTGTTGTGAAGGTAATATCGTAGTAGTGCGAGTGTATGTGAATGAAGAGTTGGTTGGTTGGTTGGTTGGAGACTGCACGGAGTGAAACCATTGAGGAGGAGAAGTGAGTGAAGAGAAGAGAGTGAGAGTGAGATTGGTAAAGCCTGCTGCACTACACAAAAGTGTAGGAATGGCATAAATCCTTCAATCTGAGCTCTAATCCTTGCTTTTGACTCTCGGTGAGGCGAAAGGGTGACGGTTTCCTTGCCCTAGTCAGACACCGTGTAAACTGGAAGCCTAATATAGAAACCACTAACTAGTTCCGGACGATCAGTGTCATGTCATGCCGAATCAACTTGATTTTATTCTCCTACCTCAATTCTCAGAAAGCAAACATGAACATGAGGTACTTGTCATACACCGGGGAACGTTCCCTCTATCTTTACTAGAACCCACAGCAGCAGTAGCAGTAGCAGCAGCAGCCGTAGAAGAAGACAAAGTCAAAGACGACGAAGACGAAGAAAGAGCACCACTCGACGAGTGTATTAGCCCACGAGGAGCTGTGACGAAAAGTGCGAGGACGGATATACGACAAACGTCGACGACTTGACTGTCTTCTCGCTTACAGCTCTACAAAACTCTACATCATAGAACGAACGACTCACAAGTGAAAGAGTGAACTCACAATCAGAAGTGCGCTAGAAGAGAAGAACCTATTGACATTGATAAGTATCAAGGTTTTCCTCTCGTGCCACACACTTGAGTATTGCCGTCATCCCAGCTTGCTACCTACCCCCCTCACTCACTCACTCACTCACCGACAACAACCAACAACCAACACATACATAGTAATACATACACAGTGACATAGTGAGAAACTCTGTTTCATATCCACCATTCATTTATATACTTACCCACTACATTACATACTAGTACATATTTGTGTCCGTCCTGTGCACGTAAAACAAAATCAACTTTGGTCAGTGTTTACATTTACATTTCCACAGACCCACATCCATACTTTATACTAGGACTTTATCAAAAAAGATATATATTATATACATACATATATAGTTGAGTGCATTTACGACTATCAAATAGACCAACACAACACAAGGAATAAGACGATTTATTTTCAAGTATTTTGTCAAGATGACGTCGACTCCTCCACAGCAGTATTGCCTCCGTTGGAATAACTATCAAAACAATTTGACCAATGTCTTTGATCAATTACTACAAAGTGAAGCATTCGTGGGTAAGTTAGTTCATGGACCATCATTTATTTCTATATACTAATATTTATTCATATTTATTCATCATCTTCGTCGTTTCATTCCATTTCCTGATTTATTTATTTAAATATGTATGTAATGCATGTATCTTATGTATGAACCTACATTTGAATGATGTCATGAACACAAGTTCATTTTATTGAATAAGTAATATAAGTAAAGTATAATATCATTAGTAATGAGTATGGAGTATAGACCTGGAAACGGACATTCATCATTCGAATACTTAAAATGGTCTTTTTTCATGTGGATTATTGTAGATTGTACTTTGGCCTGTGATGGGAAGAGTATAAAATGCCACAAAATGGTCCTGTCCGCCTGTTCTCCATTCTTCCAGAATTTATTCTTTGACAATCCGTGCTCTCATCCGATTGTCATCCTAAAGGATATTCGATGGGAGGAGCTGAAAGCAGTGGTGGAGTTTATGTATCGAGGTGAAATCAATGTATCTCAAGAGCAATTGGCTCCCCTCCTCAAAGTTGCTGAAGTCCTCAAAATCCGAGGTTTGGCTGATGTGTCCCGTGGAAGTGGCTCCGAATTTTTATCCACATCCAGTCTCCACCACCAACAACAACAGCAACAACAGCAACAGCAACAAAATCAACAATCACATTCGCACACACATGGAGAATCTGATAACGAAGGGACTCCAACAGGCGGTGGTGGTGGTGGGGGCGGAGGAGGAGGAAGAAATCACACACCAAATGGCAATGGAATGGGCCTTTCTGGTCTCGGTTTGGCACATGTTGCAGCTTCCTTGAGAAGGAAACGAAGAAAAATCTCCACACCCGATAGAACACCAAGTCCAGCGGACACGTTGGATGATCAGAGTAATCAACACGAGTTGGACAGTAATAATGGGGATTATATTGATCATTCACCTGCTCTCTCATCGGGTAACTGTGAACCATCTGCTTTAGTTGGAGTTCCTGGTGGTTCCAATTGCTCTGCCAATAATACGCCGTCATCAGCATCAATGAATTCGATTAACCCTGGTGTTACAGGAACTGGTGGTCAAGGCTCTCTTCCATCTGCAGTCGCTGCTCTCAGTTCCATCGGACCCGCAGCTCTATTAAATTTACATAATGCAGCCACAGCCGCTGCAAACTCCTCGTCCGTCTCAAATGAACTGGACCTTAAACCGGGAATTGTTGAAATGATTCGAGAGGAGGAACGGGTACGATCAAGTTTTTATTATTATTATTCCCTCCCTTCTCCTTCCCCTCCGTCCCCCTCCTTCCCCATTCCGCTCATTCCATCACATTCTTACATCTCATTTCTTTCTCTTTTCCATCGTCCAAATGAAGATTGGGTGAAATTACAGTCAAATCCGTACATTGCATAACCCTTGTGGAGTATAGAGATGGAAATGTGTGTACTGTAGGTACATCTAATATAATATAGACAATGTAGAGAGAGGGGAATACATATTTTACGTACACCTTCTAGAAATATAGATTTTCCTCGCTGGATTTTTTCATACAATTGTGCATTGGAGCATTGGAGAAAACATTGAAAATCTCTAGAGTTTGGTGCACAAGACAGATATATTAATCTTTTAAATTCTTCTTGTTGAAGCAACAGAAGGAGAATTTAGAAGGAGAATGAGAATGAGTAGGAGAGAGACGGACGGACGGACGGACGGATGGA
Source organism: Gisinianus flammeolus (assembly GCA_034699125.1). Taxonomy (NCBI): domain Eukaryota; kingdom Metazoa; phylum Arthropoda; class Collembola; order Symphypleona; family Katiannidae; genus Gisinianus; species Gisinianus flammeolus. The sequence goes on along the minus strand of JAIUND010000072.1, from coordinate 105,488 downwards.
GACGGAGGAATAGGAGCACCGTGCACACTGTCTCTAATTGAGGTCAAATGCCTTCTCTACTAACGAGCATTCTTCAATAACTCACGAGTTATGTATTTTTCTAATAGGCTAACATTAACATAATACGTCAGCAAAGTACCTTCCCCTATATAGATATGTTTTTCATCTATTCATTCTTCTTTCTCTCCAGTTTTCATTCCTTATACCTCTGTTCTCTGCATGTGTTTGTAGTTTGTACATGTGTGTGTGTGTTGTGTAGATGAGTGTTGGAAAAGCCAGATGAGCTTCAGTTCTGCCACGAGTTGGGGATCTGGGGCTGTTAAAAGTATTTTTATTGCTTGGCTTTTGGCTATATATCGACCAACATTTTTCCTCGTCGTCTTTCCTGACTTAACTTAAAAAATCTAACATCGTTCTCACTTTTCTCTATCTTTGTCTCTCTCTCTATCTCTCTCTCTCCGCTCTCCCTTGGCAGTGAGCCTTCTTATAATATATTAGAATATGAAAATTCAGACACAATTGACGCCTGCTGAACTTTGAACGTTGTCTTTTGTATTTCCTACCTCCATCCCCTCAATTCAATCTCCTCCTCATCATCATCATCGACATCATAGCAATGTACATGTGTCTACGATACCTAGACAAAAACTGCAATAATTATATATGTACAGATGTAGGTATATGAATATGAGTATACGTATACGTATATGGCACTATATGGATAGTTGGATAGGTGAACGAGTGAGTGAGTGAGTGAGTGAGTGAGTGAGTGAGTGAGTGAAGCTCACTCGCATAGTTTGTTGAGACCGCTGACATTTTTCGTGTAAACTCTATCGCATCGCATCCTACACGACGCGACGGCCATTTGAACTCTTCGTATTTCTTCCTTTCCTTTCTTGCTGGTGTTCCTTCCTTCCTTCCTTCCTTTCCTCGTCCTCGTCTCACCTTGTTGGGCCATGGCGATAATAACTTGTTATATTCTTTCTTCACGATGATTTAATATATGGTTAGCACGAGGACTCGGAAAGTTTTGCGAACAAAAGCTCTCCTCGTATAGTTGTGTACGGAGAGTGAGAGAGTGAGAGATATTTACCTAAGCCAAGTCCTAATAAGTATTTAGATGCTCAAGTTCAACAAAAAGTAACTCAAACTATTTTGTATATCTACGTGTAGTCAGAGTAAAAACACAGTTATAGAATATGATGTAAAAATACCATACACAAACGCACACACACACACACACACACACTCTCTCTCTCTCTCTCTCTCTCTCTCTCTCCTCTCTCACTCACTCACACTCGTGTACACTCACTCACATGCTAAACGGATACAGGCGAAAATAATTCAAGCTTACGATTTATTTCCATCCGTGGGGAAATTATTCATGCTCATTTTTGATATATCGATCGATTTCATGTGGAAAATTAATGTATTCAGACGAGACCAAGTTAGAATGAACAGTAAGAGAGAGAGAAAGAGAAATAGAGGAAAGGAACGTATAGGAAGAATCCAGAGGAGCCAGAGTTGTTGTAATACTCTAAAACTCTAATGTTCAAATATACGAGGAGGAGGAGGAAGGAGAGGAACATTGCATTGGTGAGAGCAGCAATGGAGAGATACGTTGAAGAAAGGCTATCCAGATTCAGCCAAAGCAAACGAAGAGAGCGAGAGAGGAATATTTATTTTTTATGTTATAACATAAACATTTGCTTCATGTTTATTTTAGTTGTAGGGAGAGAGAGAGAGAGAGAGAGAGAGAGAGAGAGAGAGAGAGAGAGAGAGAGAAAGAGAGAAAGAGAGAGCCCCGTATGCGGGTACCTAACTTAGTCATTTTCCCCCGTCAACCAGCCCGTTCCATCCTGTTATGCTTTTATATGCGTTTCTCTCGCTCATTCTATATGTCTATGTCTATGTGTGTGAGTGTGTAGTGTGCAACGAGGTTCTAGACTTTTCTATTCAAATTTATTTTATACATTATACATAGTTACTCACATATAAAATAAATATGCAACTCGCTCTCTGTCTCTCTCTCTCTCCCTCGCTCGCTCTCTCTCTCTCTCTCTGTCTCTCTTTTCCTTGTATAATCTATATAGAGAGTCAGTCTCTCCAATATAAATTTAATAGAAACTGCACAAGGGTTTCTATATAGGCTTGGAAATATAATAATAAATGATATATCGTGCAGAGTGTACATCATGTATGGTTAAAATTATTTCTCATATCTATTTATGTATGAAGGGAAGCTCTGTCTCTCTCTCTCCGTCTCTCTTCCTAACTAATAATGGAAACATTGAAAATTAAATATTATGAAAGTGTTTCTGCACTAACAATAAGCGAGAGACAGACATAGATCACATTTTTAGGTAGACAACGACTTGTAACAAAACTAAAACGTAAATTTTGTATAGATATGTATGTAAATATGTGGTAAAGTTTGAATCCTTTTCCGTCGTTTATTACATTGAGAATTTTGATTTTCTACATGATTGTAATAAGTAATAACATGAGCATGTCGTAATAGTGGAGACTTGAGACCGACAGCGGGAATGAAATGACAACCATGCATGTGCATCTCCGTATGTACGACTGAATATCTCATCTATATAGACAATTTCGTATAATTATAGTCGTTTGGTGTGGATTGTGGATCCACAGGACGACGAGGAACGACGACGGCGACGACGACGATGTAGGTGTGGATGGATGTTGTAAGTTAGAAAAGTAAAACTAAAACAAGAAGCAAATGACTATGCCGAATATCACTCTGAATCTGAATCTATCTACAATGTATCTTTCTTTCTTTCGTTCGTTCGTTCGTTCGAAATTCGTGTCTGACTGTCGCTCTGTGGGCATTATTAGCATATAGGCTGGAAACATATGGATGTCGACGCTGGAAAGGCCATAATAAATATCATACGTACTTGTTTTACTTTTTTCAATAGTGTGCTGTGTAGCACTAACTTGGGCTGTTTATTATATTGTTCATTGCACACATTCGAAGTTTTCAGGCTACATACTCGTAACGTAACTACAGATACAACTTTAGTCTTCATTTTCAAATGAAATGAATTAGAACTATGTATATTGCATAATATGCAGAGGGAATTACACCAAAGAAATTACTACGTATGTCGTCGGATGACGAAAAATAGATTTCAGAGAGAAAGAGAGAGAATGAGACAGAGCAAGTTGACTGAAACCAGGGAGGGTCTCTATGGTTTCACGGTTCTAGTTATCATTAGTCTTCAGTCTGCACTCTGCATGCACTCAAATATTATACAAACCTTCCGCCATACGGCGGTTATCAGTCCGCCTGTAAGTAATTACAATATTTATAAACTGTAAACTCTCAGTCACCCATCTTCCATTGGATATTGGATATTTACAACCAAATACATACATAAAATGATAAAATGTTCACTCACTCTGTTCCCCCATTGTAGTTTTCTTAAAGCATTCAAATATGGTCGTATTTTAACATGCTTATTCTTTTAATTTCAGGCTAAAATGTTGGAGTCTTCACATGGATGGATGGGCGGTCCTGGTTCTCAAACTCTTTCAGGTTTGTCACGAATTTAACTCTCACTCCTAATCATTTGACTGAATAGTATGAAATATTGTGAAAATGTCGCCGAAAGAGAAAAAAAGTCCACACGTTTTCTCGCCACCTTTCACTCACACTGCCAAACAGATTGGAGCTATCCTCACGTGTAATTAACAACAAAAACAACCATGGTCTCCTTTTTTCTGGTACATACAAATATCGGTGTTTTTTTACATGGAGGACATTATATCGTACATACATAATGTACACATGTGCATGTGTTTCATTTGTTTCTGTGCGTGAGTGCATTCGTACAAATATTCCTCGAAAGCGTAGGTTCACTCACTCCAACATCACACGTATGCATATTATTTGATACTTTTCAAAGTATGTAGAATATATGTGAGATTACAACATGCCATTACAACATTACACGGGGTTTTCTACCGAGAGTGCAAACGGAATACAGTTTTCTATATTTAAATGCATTTTCGCTTCACGTTTAGTTTCCGTTCGCATTTTGCACCGTCGGTACACAAATACCAGGAAAGTATTGTATCATTTTTTATCACTTTCCCTTATCGCATGTTTGCATTAAAACATTCCCTTTTCACCATTGTGATCATTTTGTTCAAGTTTTCGTTTTTTTTGTTTTTTGTACAACATTTGGATATCAGATGGATATAAAATGGTAATGCTCCGAGTGTATGGACGGGCACTGACACTATATTGTCATTGTCACAAAAAGTGTGGACGTTGACGGAAAGTCTCCCTATTAATATTTTTGATAATCCATTAATTTATTAATAACTGTATTGAGTTGGGGGTGGAATGGGGAGGAATTTCAAATGAACATATTTCTTTGCGATATTATCTCATTTGCATTAAAGATTACATTAGGGGGATCCATGATGATGACGTTTCCTTGTTTATATTGAAATATTAAAAGGAGGCCTGTTTAGTCATTTAATGTTTCGTATATATGAACTATTTCTCACCGAATTAGCCAGTATGAGGAGTGAGTGAGTGCGTGAGCGAATGGAGGAATGTACGAGGGAATAAGTGAGTATGAGTAAGTAGCCATGAAATAGTCATGTAAGGTTTCATACATGCAGTCATTTAATATGTTATGAAGAATCCAGTGTGTGTGTGTGTGTGTTTGTGTGTGCGAACTGTGAAGTGAAGTAGTGAGTACTTTTGCTTTGCCATAATATCGACAACTGTCTTTGGTTTCTCTCTCGGCCTTTCTCTCTCTCCATCCATCCATCCAGTATTCGTGTGTATGTGTAGGTATCTATGTGTATATGTGTATGGCTGTGTGGAGTAGTGAGAGTTTTAGAGGCTTGCGACTGCATTTGATTTGAGTTTCCTACTCTCACTCGCGCTCTCTCGCTCTCTCTCTCTCTCTCTCTTTTGCTCTGCTTCCTTCCTTCCTTTATAGATATAGATTGAGGTCCGTTCATTTCATTCTGATATAAGATATAACTCAACATATTATCGGTGCGTACAGTGGAGCATTTATGCAGTCCTGCTTTCCATTGCATGTGTATTTCCGTGTGTGTTTGTGTGCAAGTGTGAGGACGGGGTGAGTGTTGCCTACATACACACACACACACACACACACAAGTGAATGTAAATGAAAACATATGACCAATCTAAGTCTAACAAATGACTACATGGCTGAATTGCCAAGCCAACTGGTGCTCTGACTAGGTAGATTAGCGGGTAGTGGGTAGTCGAACGACCCTCTGCTTTCCTCACCAATTACCCGGCTTTTCCCCAGCCTTACCACCGTGATGACGGCCATGTAAACACATAATATTCCTCAGCTATCATTCAACATGGATATTACCATGTCCATGTCCCCACCATCACCACCACTACCACCGACTTCAGCCGACTTCACTTTCGGTTATTCCGTTATGAGAGATATTTGGATATTTGGATATCCAGCAGAGTCCTAGTCAGAATTTCACATTGTTTTGGGTTTCGTTAATAGCAGAATATGTGCAATTGCTATGTGTGTGTGTTTGTATTTGTGTTTGTGTGAATGGGCTGGAGATCCAGCGTCTATTGTAACGTCACGAAATTTCCCCGTCGTTCGTTCACATTTCTATCGGAGAGGTTGAGTACGCGAGGATTTGCAACATACTCAAATACATTTGAAGATTAGTTTTCTTTACTTTCCTCATATTTCATAGGGATAGAATCCTGTGTGCATTCGTGTTGTAGGGATAGTTGACTATTTAAAATTAAATGATGACGAAGGTATTAAAGTAGAAACCAATTCAGAAGTACGTACACTCGCAACACAACACTCCCCATCTGCATTTAGTCGGAGCACTTGTCATTTTACTCAATTTTTTCAACTATTCATGAGATCAAGAGCAACTACTAGGAGAGGACTACTAGATTTTATCTTATTTGACTATGCCTCAGTTAAGTACCATCTTCCTTCTCGTAGTATAGTTGGTAGTTTTAGTTGTAGTTTCTCCACTGTTGTTTTAGCGTTTTAATACATCTCCATGTGCTTTTATGTGCACACATGCCGTCCTCGACGTCGTCCGTCCTTGTGCATGTGTGCAATCTCGAGTGTATGTATATTCTACCGTCCGTATTCCGTATCTGTCTGTAGGATATCGGACTGAAACTACGGGAAAGCGCCTGCCTGAATGTGATAACAGAGAAATATACATACTCACTCCCGCATATTATATTATACAGACAGACAGAACTTCTGTCACGTCACAAAAGTATAGGGAAAGGAATGATAAAGAAGTGAATTCTAGATTGGAGATTGTGTTGGTCTATCTGCAGTTTAGCGTAACTACTCGCGTGTACTCATCGTGTAGAGAACAGCCATAATAATGCAAAGCAGGAAAAGAGAGAGAAAGAGAGGAAGAGAGAGAGAGAACATGAAGAATTTCGCGGGTTGTGCTTGGTTCATCTAATGTGCACTTGGCCCATGTACATTGTAGTTTGAACCCAGTAAATAGACATTTAGCTCATGGCGAAAGGTACTCAAAATGTAGTAGAGAGTAATAGAGAGAATTGGCTAGGAAGGAACATGAGGACAGGGATGTTCTTATTACTAAAGATATTACCTGGGTTGTTCCTTCCTTTCCTTCCTTCCTTCCTTCCTTCGTTGTACTTGTTGTTCGCGTTGTTGTTGCTGTTTTTGTTGGGGAAGTTTTTGCAAAGGATATGTTGGCATAAGGACGGAATAATAAGACTAGCTCGGAGTTAGCAAGTTGATAAAATAGTACAAGTTTTAGGGTGAGAAGAAGAAGAAGAAGAATATACATACAGATAATAACATAACAACAACCAAGGAACAACGGAGGAACGTCTACAGTCTACAGACGTACAGATACATTTATTTATGTGTTGAAGGGAATGGAGAGACTCGGAGAGCCCCGGTTGCTCATCTACACACAACACAAGACAATACAATACAAGACAATAATATAATATGTAAATGTAACGGGAGATTATGGCGTCGTTCTGAGTTCTATGCATTTTCAAATACAAAATAGGGCCAAAGATGCATAAACCAAGTTACAACATTGCCTGCTAAGCAGAGCAAGACGTTAAAACAAAATTATATTTATTATTTAAGCAGAATTCTACAATTCCTCCGTCCATAAATAAACATATCTTTCTTTCTTTCTTCCTCTCTCTCTCTCTCTCGCTCTCTCTCTATGTGGATGGGGAATGAAGGCAGGTTAGATTCTACAATCTTCATTTGACTTCACACTTAAGATCCATTGCGTATATGTACAAACCTTCGCTGCTACTGCGACCGCTGAGAAACATCCAACTATAGTTCCAAGCTCCTGTGCTCTCTCTCTCTCTTTCTCTCTCTCTCGCTTTTCTTTCTTTCTATCCCGTTCGCGTCTTCATCCTATAAGCTTTCAATGTGTAGAATAATAAGAAAAGTTCACACTTTACATAAGGCGGACCGATGAGATGGAAGAATCATCTTTCATTGTACCACACGTAGAGTTGTGCTGCCATTGCATGGAGGCAAATACGTTGCATTTTTGTCTTCATTAACGTGCTCTCCACTCGTGCATCTCTCTCTCTCTCTGTCTTTCCTCTGGATGTGTGTGTGTGTGTTTGAAGTGGAAGCCAACTCGTGTCTATTTATTTTATAATATACTTCATATGGTTTTATTTTTAGGGATTTTACTATTTCATTTCAACTTGGAGTTGTAAACTCTCTGGTTCTCTCGCTGGCTGAAGTTGTATTTAGTTGGAATTGGAAGGAGAGGAACGAGGCAAGTCTTGTAGTTGTAATGAAATTGAAAATGAAAAGCAAACACCAAGAGCCAGGAAGGAAAAGGGGAGGGACATTATTGAGCACATTAAAATATACAAACGACAGTCTCTATACCGAAATGTTACCAGACATATTTTTACTTGTATGTTTTAGACAGAGTGAGTTTCTCTCTCTCTATCTCTATCTCTCTCTCTCTCTCTCTCTTTCCACTCGATAGATACAGAATATAGATATAATAATGTAGAATACGTATAATATAATATAAAATATGTTATATTTATTTATGGTTGCACAAACAACCGACGGAATGGATGGATGAATAGATGACTAGATAGACAGATAGTGTAGGTAACATAAATATTTTATTAGTCATCCATTTCATTGGCCATATTTTGAAAACTAGCAGAATAGGAAATGAACAAATAATGATTTCTAATTTGTAGCAACACTAATATAAAATATAGCCCCATATGCACATAACTCCATGTAATATGTACTTACTCCTCTCTCTCTCTCTCTCTCTCTCTGCCTCTCTTGTTTGTACATGAACCCGACAAAACGAGTGAACAAAATGAGTGTGTGTGTGTGTGTTGTTCTTATTATGAAAGTACAAATGTTTCGTTTCACATTGGCTATATTTCCCGTGGAAAATTACTTTCGCTTCAGGAGTATATGACTATGAAAAGTGTATGCAAGTCAAGTATCAACGATGGAGTTACGTAATTTAATCATTATAATTTCCGAATTGCAACATATAAACTCGCAACCTTCTAATAGTCCGTACTAATTATTATTTTTTATATTTGACATTACTGAACCGGAAATATACGGAAGAAATTACAACGTGAAAACGAAAAAACAAAAAAAACGAGAATGAGTATATATTCATGTGGAATATCGTATATGTGAGTGAGGGAGTGAGAGAGAGAGAGAGAGTGTGAATATATATGTGTGAATACATAGGGAAATTCAGTCATTATTAATAGTCATTATTCGATTAGTCAATACTGGGAAATGTCTATTCTCTCACTCCGTCCGTCGGTCCGTCCGTCCATGTAAATGTAGGTACATTTGAAATAGAGGAGCTACAAAATGTTTACTATTAAAACTAAAACCCTCCATGGGATGGATTCAGGGTGTAGAATGGTAGAATTTGGTGACATGCAGGGAAAGCTATTACATACATTTACATTCAAACCAAACCAGCAAAGAGGGAAAATGTAAAGCTTGTTGGGGAATAAAATAGAAAGAGTCTGTACAGTCATCAGTTCCTTGGTTGATGTATTAAAGAATTATTATGTGGATTAGGAGATGGAAAGTGTCCGTTTTCGCCTTATTTCCCATTGAGTGAGTCAATTAATTTGCCCAATAGTATTTCTAATGTCAAATACTTGATTTAACCTTTCAAGTTTTCTTTTTATGGCGTACAATGAGTAATTTAGTCCCCGATCCAGGATCATTATAAATGACTTGAAAGTTTGATCCCGTCCTTTTAAAACTGGCGTATAGAAACAAGGAAAAAGTGAAGTTGGTTGAGTATGTGCGAAGGAAATGTGAGCTTTTTAGTGAAATAGTTTGATAAAATGAGATGAATGCAGATGTGATGAATTGATAAAGTACGAGACTCCAAATGACATTCTCTGGCCTAATATTTCCACAATCTGCCATATAAAATCTACAACATGGACTTTACAAAGAGAGAGAGAGAGAGAAAGAAGAGAGAGAGAGAGAGGGAGAAAGCGAGTGCATTAAAAGTCAAAATATGGCTGGATGCATATCATAAGATATATCCATGGATGGAGTTATGAAATTAGAATTGAAATAATAATGCAATCGCTAAGTTTAGTACAAGTAAAATGTTTTGCCGTGAATTTTACTGAAGGGAATTGTTGCAACTAAAATTTTAATGGTAGAGACTATAGTCAATAGTCTGTGTTTGATTGGTAGTGTGAAGAGAAGAGAGAGAGAGAAGAGCAGAAGAGAGCATTAGGATTTTATGAGATTGTAGTGCGAGGAAAAGTTGTTCGTTATCATCAACAAGGGGATGCATATATATATATATATCGTATATAGCTTCCATACGTACAGAGATGGAGAGCGTTCAAATTGTCGAGGAAATTGAAAAATATATTTATATATATAAATATAAATTGTGAATGTGCCCGTATGGTTCATCTCATCCGTCTGTCGTCTCCGTACATTCCATATTCCTACATATCTTATATCGTATCTATGTATTTATATATACTTTTTTGGTAAATCATAAATAAACAAAGTTTGCGACTAACGCATAAAGTCGCTCTCTTTCTCTCTTCCTCCTCGCTTTTTAGTTTTTGGCTATATATTTGACTACTGAGTACTGATCAACGTTTCCTCCCATGACTTGGCACCTCCACACACAATATCATGCACATATATCTTTTTTTATAAACTATATATGTACACATTTTCAATTCATTTCCATTTTATTCTTCTATACAGATACAAAAGTGCAGAGTTCAGAAGTGCCTTCATATGTGCATTACATAGATTTTTGTGGGTACATATCTTGTCTACTCTTTTTTTTGTTTGGCCCACGTGTCTGTCTCAAGTATTTACATAAGTATTGGCTGTACTTAAAACAATATCCGTATATTTTGATTATATAATATGTAAATGGATTCTCGTGCAGTCGCTCTACATATTTCCATTTCCTATAGCTGGAGCTGAATTGTGAGGAAATAAAAAAAAAATAAAAAAAAAAAATTTTTAAGCAAAAAGGGCTCAATTTCCTTTATCCTTTATCCGTTGCTCTCACGTTAAGTCCAATAGCACTTACGATTACGATTAGACGGTGAATTGCTGGTACTTCCATTACATTCTCACTCCCCTTGTAAATATTACAAAATAATAGAGCATTATATTAAAATATTGTCCTACACGTTCGTTCATATTTGTTGTGCTAATCGTTATGAAGAATATAAAAGCTACCTATAATTTATTATTTCATGTATAGGCCGAGTCGTTGATTTTGTTTATAGATTATGTTTGCAATTAGGTTTTCCATGAAAGCTAATCCTTATTTATAATCTAGAATCTAGGTTAGATAGTTGATGTGCGCTTATATGTACATAACTACAGAACTACATAACCTCAGTGCTGCATGCATGCCTTCGATTGTCACTGAGCTCCGATTATTATTGGCAGCAGTAACATTTCCCGTGTATATATATATATATATATACTTATATATAAGTAATTGATTTTATTATCTTGACTTTAACTTGAGCTCCCTTATGCGTGTATGTAATAGTGTGGATGTGTCATATAATAATAATATATATAATATGAATATGTACAAGCAAGAAGATGGAAAACAAGGAGGACTCTCCATATGTGTTTTGGGGGTAGAAAAATAGAATGGAGAGAGTGCACATGCAGAAGACTTGTTCATCATATGGCTATTTAATACGTACGAGTGTAAAAATTGCCCATAATTTGAAATAAAATAATGGGAAGAGTCGAGTTGGGAGTTGAGTTGAGTCCAGTGAGAGTCTGCTGCCTTCGTATATGACAGATATAATTCCCATCATTCCCCACCTCACGTTCTCCATGAATTAAAGACACACGCTCATGTGTAAATAGACAAAGAGTTTTCGATGTAATGATTCCATGATTCATGCATGATATGATATGATAATGATGATTACCGATTATTGACAATATACGCATATCCAGACAATCAGACATAAATAGATGGACATACTATATTTACTATCCTTTCCCTTATGGAAATCCACTGATGAGCGAGAAGGAAAAGACAATAATCCACACACACACACACACGACGGCAAAAGCAAGTCAAATTCATTCCAGATTTTCATCTATAAAATACATGTAGGATGTAGGTACAACTAATTCACAATATATTTAAATGTCCACTAGTTTGTACCTACTTTCATTTCATGTAGTACACTTTTATTATTAATTGCTAAACTTTGAATGACTTTTCCTTTCATTCCAGCCAACATTCAAACTACAGTTTACAGTTTACCATGAAAGTCAAGTAAGAGAAATCATAGTATGCACAACATTAAGTACTGAAAGAGAGTAGAATATAGTTGTGTAGTCGTTTTCAGTTTTCTTCTATACAGCCTGGAAAATATTTGTGCATAAAAACAAGTAAAAAGAATACTTTGACTCATTTTGGAGTTGACATTCATAAAATATCAAGCAAAATGGTCATTATTTGTCCATCCTGAAAACGTAAACTGGAAAACTGTCACAGGACTTGTAGACGACATTTGTTGGATGACGATTGCTGATAGGATGGTTGCGATAGATGATTGACGATTTAACTTTCATTTCATACATATGTATGTGCATATGTACACAATATTGAATATGAATATGAATATGAATATGTGTAAGTATACCCAAATTCCGAATTGAAAAAATTAAAGATAATATTTTATTTCCAATGACGAGCGTGTACGCGTATACATATTGGAAAATATCTGCCATACCTACTCCATTTTTATAGATTAACTTTTTTTCCTTCGATGGGAGAGTGAAAGAGAGACACAAACCGTTCAATTACCAACATTAGTATTACTTTATTCCGTATTTATACGTTTGTTTGTTGGTAACTAAACTATAGACTATAGCTAGCTCTCAGAGCTGTCCTTTGAGACGATTTTTTCTAATCGTACCTTTAGACTTTTAGCTTTCCCACATGTTAAAATTATTAGTTCCATATTAGCCATCAATTTAACTGATATCTTGTATTAGACACATTACATGTTTTACCTAAAATCATACCAACTAAAGAGTCTCTACAAACAGTACAAACTATCCATGGGTAATTGTGCTGACGATCGAACGAGAGAGAGAGAGAAATTGACTATGAATTTATAAGTCGTCGTCAAAGCTTGAGTTGATTTGAGTTTGGATTTTTAGATCGCGTGAAAAGTTTTACTTTAGAAGGAGTTGAAAAATAAAATATGAGTTATCATTTTAGAAGTTTTAGTTGAATGGTTTCCACTTATACACTCCGTCGTCCTCTCTCTCTCTCTCTCTCTCTCTCTCTAACCAATATCAATATTACAGTGTATGCGTACAGACAGTTGATTGACACAAAGGCACACCAAACTCCAGTGTCGACAAAGAATTTTCTACCTGTCGTTTATCCCAATATTTTATAATGACAAATTATAATTTAATGATAATACATAGTATATATTGCAATTTTACATTATGCCTCCGTAAATATGGACATACCTATTGAAATTAATGTCAGGTAGGATACTATGAAGGGCGTCATCTAAAATTTTGTAATTATAAAGTTTTTTTTTTATATATTGCTTTGCTTTTTTATGTGTGCCTTTTATCTTTAAAAATATAATAATATATAAAAGTCAAAATAGGATATAATGGGATTTATATGGGTACCTCGTACATACATTAGCTCTATACTATAAATATATCAAATGAGGTACATACATACGTCCCACTGAATTCGTTACATAGACTTTTGATTATATTGAATTCAAGGTGAATCCATCTGCCCGTCTATATAATATAAATATAAATATAAGTAGACCTTTTTTCCTTCCTTGCAAATTGAACTTTGAGTAGTATTCCATTTTTTACTATGGAATTAAAAGTTGAAGTTGAGTAGTAGAAATAAATGAAATGGTTTTGTATATACGAGCGAAAATCATTTAGTCTTCAAAAAGCATATTTCCTCTTAGTTTTCTCTTTTTACTTTTTTCTCTACCTAGAAATAATCAGAGTTTGTTTGGGTGAGTGTGTGGAGGATTTAGATTTAGAGAACATCTTGTAAATAAAAATGATGGTTATGGAATGGAGAGGAAAATGTACAATTACACATGAGGGATTTATGCATTGAATGCCAAAAAGCCGAAATGGTTGACTTATTGAGAATTCATCTTAAAAGGGGGAAAAAGTAGGGACTTTTTGTCTTGAGTCATGTGAATAACTCATGAGAGGATGATATGATAATATCAATAGCATTTCAACAAGAGGAAATACTCATGCATATTTTAATACGTTCTTCAGTTTTTCCTAATTATTTGTCTAAAGAGTTGAGCTCCTCTCTCCCGACGACGACGACGACTCAAAACTTGACTGCTTACACTGCATTAAATAACATTCGCTCAATTCCGTCGTCGTCAGTTGTCAGCAGTCAGTCTTCACATAGTCACATCACTTCAGATGTACCATATATAATATATATATATACACATAGTCACATACTCTAATTCCACCAGCACGACGACGATCGAGGACAAAGAGGAAAGAAACTGAATTAACTCTCTTCATATTCCTTCATATACATTAATATACCTTATGGTCATAATTGGAATGGAAAGTACACATTCAACATTACTACTTTCTCCCTGCTTTAATATTCCGAAACTTGTAACTGAAATAATCATTCTTTCTCTTGATTCCCTTCCACTCACTCAGCTTTTCTTCAGTGTCTATAGTGATTGAGAGAGAGAGAGAAAGTTTTGTATTTTCCATTCCAATTTCCAATTCATTTAGGATATAAAACTTGGTCATGTATACATTTGTTTATATGTGTACTCAGCCGACATAATAATAATGTAAAAAAAGGAAAAGAGTGACTAAAAATAATTGAGAATCCATGGGAAATGAGAGAGAGAGAGAGAATATGTAAAATTATGATGAGTGAATGTGAATGAATTAGAAAGGTATTAAATTGTTTTATCGGATCTTAATGTATCACAGAAACTGTCATGCCATGACAGTCTTTTATGAATCAATAATTATGTTCGTTTTTTTACTCTCATTCATCTAAACCTAAACAGTAATAACAATAATCTAGTCTTAATTGGATATCCCTCTTACTCTCTCTCTCTCTCTCTCTCTCTCTCTCTCTCTCTCTCTTTTCCCTCTTACTCTTTTCTTTTCTCCCTTGTGTTCTTCTTATCTTTAAGCCCTCATATAAGATTCATGTATTAAAGTCACATTCTAGCAATTGCAAGTTGTTGTAATGGGGACTTTTAGCATCTTATCTTATCACTAGCATTCATTTTTATGCCTTTATTTTCTACACACATTCATAATCAATTACATGACAATCCAGCCTACATTAACTCCCCTTCCCTCCCCCTCCCCCTCCACCCTCCTTACTAATGTAACCGCTTAATTGCAAAAGCTGGACATTTTTACATTTAGTTGACCATAACGGCTGAATGTGTTGAGTAGGTAAACCTTGTACTATTTCTGTAAATATACATACAGATACTTACCTGCTATAGCATCATCTCCACTATATGGATTTTGTTTACATACGCTCACGCTACTCGAATCAATCCCACATACATACATTTTTAAACACGAACCCTGAAAAAATATCCAAGTGTTTATTTTAGCATAAAATGTAACAGAAAGTTTTATCGACACAAGAATTGTTTTTTTTTTGTTTTAATTTGTCATACCGAATGAAACAATACAATAAGTAAAATGTGTGCCTACTCGCACAAAAATGAGTAGTCCAACTCAACCCAAAGGAAATGACATGAAAGTACCCTGAGAGATAAAAATATGCAAATTTATATCCGTGGAGCCATCCACTTGACAAGTTGTTATCACTTCCATCAAGCAAATGTCTATTTGAACTCCCCGAGTAACAAAACGTGTGTGTCTACAAATGTGTGCTTGTGTGTGTGTTTGACTGGAAATGTTTTGTAGTAATGATTACATAATAAATAAATGCGGATAATAATTATAGGTGGTTTGAAATGTATTTTGATTGAGAATGCAGCAGGAGAAGTATAGAAGTGACTCATATTTTGGGTACTGGATTGATTGTGACAACTCTTTTGACTCTCTATATTTACAGAATCCTACCAATATCAAATTCAAAATTTATGGCAAAAGTGTTGGAATACGAATCAAAGTGGGATGATTCATGCACTGCGTTTTCGAGAGAGGGGACCCCTCAAGTCCTGGCGGCCTGAAACCATGGCTGAAGCCATTTTTGCTGTATTACGTGAAGGTTTGTCTCTCTCCCAGGCAGCTCGTAAATACGACATTCCCTATCCCACATTTGTCCTCTACGCCAATCGAGTCCATAATATGCTCGGCCCTTCAGCTGACGGTGTTTCTGGCACAGGTAATTCCAACCCATTTATAATTTACAAAATGTAATTTATGTCTTCCTTTATGCATCTACGTCCGATCTATCTAAAGTTCTTCCTATCCCATACATTACATTCACATTCTCATATACAAGTCTCGTCTATATATTTGCTTTTTCATTTCATTTTCATTACTAATGATACTCGAGAACGAGATCCAGATATAACTAGGGAAATGCACATGGAGAGAGAGAGACAGAGAGAGAGTGAGAGAGAGAGTGAGGATCGAGACAAAGTTATGTAGATTCAAAATGAGAGTCAGACGTGAAGGTATTTGATTTACCTGATTTTATTTATAGTGTTATTTTGTAGTCAGTTCACAGTTAGTAGGATGCATAATTTATTTTAGCGTACAAGTCGGAATGGTTAGCAATAGAGAAATGAAAAGATGCAGACTGAGTGTGTGTTTGAGCTCTAGTTGAAATTTACTAGTGGTGTTTGTGTTGTGTGTACGTGTATCTACGCCTAGTACTCGACCGTCGCTACACATGTAGAAACTGATAAGTCAAATGTAGGGAGAAAGTAGATACAGAATACGATTGCATGTATAGCCAGTGTAGTTTATCTGTATGCCGTCTTTAAAGGTGAATTTGACGTTTGGTATGCCGCCTACTGCGATATACTTCAACACATATCTCTACATACTTCTACCATCCGAGTACATATGTACATATTTCTCGCACACACACACACACACACACACACACACACACACACACACTGCCAGTTGCCAGTCCATGAATTTATGCATGAAAGTTACCGTCAAGCTCGTAGTAGATAAATTATTGAAAAATTGCAAACTTGTCCAATTCCGAGTTATTAGATGGCAATCTCATATGAACGATATATATAGACAATAATACAACGCGGAATTTATGTTCGACACTTATTTTTTTGCGATTGCATTATTTTCTTGACACGAACTAGGGGGGGGAAAGGCGAGGTGGAGGTTAGTCACTTGGTAAAATAAAAATGTGTAAAAGAACGGGCATCATTTCGCGTGCCTTGTGGCATATTATTTTATTTACGTCATGTTTCCTTAATTTAATCTTAGAGAACCCTGCAATCAATGACGTATAGGCAGCGAATCCCGCATACACTCTGAGAGAAGGTATTTGCAAAGAGTGCGAGTTTGCGTGGGTGGCTGGGTGCCCCGAATTAATTTATACTAAGTTCATATCTGTTATCTTGAAGAAATTAAATGTATGTAGGCTCATCTATTTTCCATACATCTCATCCCTTCTCTTCCGTGTCCGTGTGTGTATTTACCTACATACTTCTATTTTTAATCTAAAAATACAGATATATATTTTATTTAGAAGATGAAATAACTATCTGTAATAGCAAACCGAAAGGTTAAAATTTTGTCAACGTCATTCTTTCATTTAAATTTTTAAATACATAGTTACATAATAAAACTATATATATGCAGGCATATTAATTCCAGTAAAATAGGATGTTTTGCAACTTTGCATCATAAAATGAAGTATACCGTTGTGAACATGTTGATTGAAAAGTTTGAAAAGTTGCTGATTGGTTTTCCTTGTGATTTGTTGTGTCATCATATATAGATCTCGTAGCAGACAATAGACCAAAAGGACGTGGTAGACCACAACGAATTTTATTAGGATCTTGGCCTGAAGATCATATCCGTGGAGTCATTAGAGCCGTCGTATTTAGAGATACGGGCGGGAAGGATGACGTGCCATACCTCTACGGCCGGGTAAGTTCAATGTGATTAATTAATTAAACTCTCCCATTTATAGACCAGAGAAGGAGACGGAGTTTTTTTGTGTAGATTCTATTGACTGGAGACTAAATTATTGAATGGGATTGTCTGTCCATATACATATAAATATAGGATTCGAGCATGTGTGTACCACCGCAAGCCGGAACATCACATAATGGACTGGACATGTCATTACATCCACAGTTTGGGGGTGGAAGTGGAAGTAGTAGTAGTAACCCATTTTTGAGCCCTCTTCCATCCTCTCAACAGCAGTCGTCTTCATCGATATCGAATCCGATTGGTGGTGCGAGTAGTTCACTGGGTTCTAATCATCAACAAGGGGCACATGCAGGGAATTCTCCAAGTGAGACCGGCGAAATGACGTCCGCCCAACTCCAACTCTTACAGAAGCATCATCAACAACAGATGTTAGCTCATGGGTCGTCGTCATCCAGTAGTAGTGATCATCAAGCAGGTAGTTCCTTAGCCGCTGCGGCTGCGGCTGCTGCCGGTGCCGGACTCCCCACATCATCACAGTTGAGTTCGGTTCTACAACAACATCGACTTCACTCCTCCTCCTCCTCACATCATTCTTCCTCGTCTCATCATCATCATCCTCCTCATTTGCAACAACGAAGTGGCTCATCCTCCTCGTCCTCCTCATCGTCCATAATCCCTCTATTAAATTTAAAAGGGTCAAGGTCACATGATCCGGATGACATTGTCATGCACACAAATCCTGAAATTATGCAAATCAAAGCAGAAATTCCATTTGATGATTTGGAAGATGATGAGGATCCGGATGACATTACGAATTCCGAAGAAGAAGAAGATATTGAGAATCCCTCCGTGAGTGTGATTGCATCCGCTGTGACCACCTCCACAGCGACGGCGACGGCCGTCGTCGTTTCTCCATCTTCAGTTCATAATTCCATCGCGGACTCTCCTCCACCCAGCGTCGTGATGATGACGACAGGTAATGCATCTTCAGATGGGAATAACTTTCTTCCGGATCCGGAGGTGAATACTCCACCTCCTCATTTTCAGGCTAGCTAATGATTCACTTTCCCATCCCCATCATCCCAATAGTCCCACTTTCCCACCTGTTCCCAACAGACAGAGGAGGAAACAACTCGAAGGAGGATATTTAATATTTCATTTTCATTCATGTGTTGCTACCTTAAGCTTGATCTTTATAATTAATATATTAATATATTATAAACAACAGAATAGAATTTAGAATTTAGAATAGAATACATACATATAGTTATACTAAAAAGTTGTTTCCAGTTGTGTCCTGTACATTTATATTATTATTATTACATACATAATACATAATAAGATATACCCCTTATGGCAACTTGTTATCTTATATTATCTTATGTGAACATACACTATACGAGTCTGTACGCATATGATTTCATCATATGATGATGACTATATACGATACGATATGACGATATGTATGTGACGACTGCATGGTGTATAATGGATATAATTATAATATAGAACAGAGCAGGTAGCTATACATAACATTAATATGAATATGAATACATCTACACTTCTACATCTACATCTACAGATATTTATTTCATATTCGTGTGTATAGTCACGACAATTGCAATTTACAATATAGTATTTTCCTAGCTCATTCAATATAAGTACTAAATCTAAATCTAACTATACCTATATATACAGATACAGATACAGATATACTACAGACAGATCAGACAGAGTTGACGTTTACTGTTGAGCATATATACTATAACTTGTATTATTATTACTATTATTACTTACCATGCGTCGACTCGACTACATCTAACTTTGTTTGAGATGATTCATATTGGAATATATTGTACAATATTTATACTATAGACAGAGACGTTGATAGTATAGAGAGAACGAGAGAAATGAGCTATTCTTACATTACATTAAGTATAGTAAGTAATTTTGCTCATATTACACATCACAGCAGTCGTTGGGATTGTAAGTCCAAGTTTTATAATGCCTACCATACATATTTATTATCATGTCCATTGTATACATTGTAGACACATGCATAATAAATACTGAAGCTTACAAGTAGATTTTTTTATTAGCCTATACATAAAAGATTTTCAAGATGCCATATGATCTGTGGATACACACACGTCACACGTACAATGTACATACATACGATACGATACAATACGATACATCTCTATAACTATAACACAAGAGGAGGAAGAAACACACACATACATCAAGAGAAACAGAGAAAAATCCAACATGTATTTTAGTATTGTTTAAATTACACACAGTCAGTAAGTCAGTCAGATATCCAACTCCATTTTCAACTCATATGTACCAAAAATAACACCAAAATACAATTGAAAAATACAATTTTAGTTATGTCTATAGAATATCCATATCTAAATACATACACATATATATAATATATATATATATAAATGCATATATATATATATGTACGTAATTTACATATGAGCGTCATCAAATATTAATTGTGCAATCGTTGCTCTAAGCTTTGTGCTCGTCAACTACGACTGATTTCACGTTTTACACTCAGCCAGTATTATAATCTAATAAATTATTGACTTTATAATTGTATACAGACAGACACAGAAGAAGCATACGTACACAACACACTTAGACACTACACATAGATACATATAGAGACATTACACATTACACACTCTCTTTACTCGAGACGGTCGCTTCACTTTCCCCATCGTTTTTTTTTCCTTCTCCTTTTCCTTTGAAGATGCTGTCAGACTTTTTAACAAATGAATCTAAACTGCATATTAAGCCAAACTTTAACTTTTATCTCATACAAGCTACAAATAAGTTGGTAAAGGGGAACTCTCAAGGTAATGGACAAAACAAAAGTATACAAAACGACGACAAGAGAATAAATTTAAACTCGGAACATTGAATTAGACTTTACATTTACCCGTCGTTGGTATAAACTATATTATACATAAACCTTCTCATTTTAACTCGATCAATTTTTCAAGTACATATTTTCTGTTTTCTGAAAATGGCGATTCCGTATATGTATGTTTACACCGTGTCAAACTGTGTATTTGCTTGGCCCATATGAAAGCTATGCTGTGGAATGATGATGGCAGGCAGGATGATTACAGTTTACAGTATATATAGAACATGGTCGAGTTTGTAGGAGTGACTTTTTGGATAGTTAATGAGACATAACATAATCTATGTATTCCTATTTATATGCAGACCCGACCGACATGAGATGGACACTGGGAAATGTAATGGACGATTCCATTTAATTACTTTTTTTTTTCTACATAAATGTAAATTCACATTTTTCATTCTCCGTCCATGTTCAAACAAGGATTGTATAGAAATCTCATGATATGGAATGGACGAATACTCAAATACTAAGACAGTTAAATTGTTGGCAGGCAGGATAGGACAGTTTTATATACATACAGCCAAAAAATCTAGATTTTTCACATTATTTTACTTTATTATTACTATTGCTATTATTATTATTATTATTATTATCGTTACTGTCCCGACTATTTTACCCCAAGTATTAGGATTTGTCTACATTATTATTATTATTTATTAAATATGGTATGACATGGGAAAACTCTCGGGGATTTTGGATATTAAACAAAGTTAAAAGCATTAGGGATTCTCCAATGCCGGCTAGTGAGCCTCCGCTCACAATCCATAATGTATTATCAATATCAACGTCAAATTATATGTGAATATCGACCTTTACATCCATCTCATTAATTCCACTAGAATTTCTCACGTCTTATTTACTTTACTCTCTACAGACGAGAACACACACCTTCCCTTGCTCTCTCTCTCTCTCTCTCTCTCACTCTCTTCATTCCCCGACTAATGTTTCTGGAATTATACTTTTACGAATTCATTTCCATTCGAGGAAGTAAATACGTACAGAGAAGAGGAAGTCGAATGTGTACTGGAAAACACATTTCATTTACGGAGGACGTGATTTAATGCTCATGTTCATGTTATATTTTATACACATCTATTACATTGAGGGGAAAAAAGTTTTACTTGCAAGTTAAAACAGAGTGACTCATTTTGAAGCAGCAGCGTTCCATAGTTTCTTTTTATTACTATTTATTATAGAGGTGTTTTGGTTGAGTAACCATTAAACTGGAATCATTTTATAGATTTTAAATAATAAATAAATATAAGGGAAAGGCTTTCTTGTGCGTATACATATAGGTATATACATTTGAATCATAAAAAAGTGTTGTGGAAATGAAAATGAATTCTATCGAAGTAAAGGAAAGATAAAAAAGAAGAATTCTTGAGTGAGAGAGAGAGAGAGAGAGCGAGAGGCCAGGCCAACAGATGATGAGAAAAACCAAAAAAGTATTTTATTATATTTTATTATACGCAATTAATAAATATGCGCCTGCCAAGGTATATTGTGCTCGTATTACACTTGAGAGACGCTTTTTTCTACCATGTACATACATACTACCAAATCTCGACATGTAGATTTTGATATATAGTAGAAAAAACGGAAAGGAAAAAAAGGATTACCAATAATTATACAAAGGTATAGTATTAGAGAAACTAGCGTATATACCTACACGACATATGTACGCTCACACACAGTCCTTACTCCATGTTTTTCTTCTCTCTCTCTCTCTCTCTCTCTCTCTCTTTCCCCAACTCACGTCGGCTTGGCTGTCCTCATCATTATATAATATATTATTTTCTTTTCTATACAATATTCTATATATTATTATTATTATTCCATGCTGTTGGAGTTGGTCGGAATGAGTGAGAGAGAGAGAGATTCAGAGTCCGTAAAGAATTTTTCTATTGCTTCAACTTGAAGTTGTAAGCCTAACCCTTTCTTTTCCGTATGATGATGATGATGATGATGACGAAGAGAGGGAAGCTAAACATTACATGGAGGGAATGCCATATATTATATAGTATATATAATATATAATTTATGTATACATGTACATATCATATTTATATATAATATATCGTTGAGAACTTGGGAGTGAGCTCATGGAGTTGCAGGGAGAGAGAGAGCGACGGAGAGGAAGGAAAGCATCTGTTTTTATCAATATTATTATGTATATTATTATTTTACTGGTGGACTTGATTGCTATTATTATTATTTTTATACACATATGCATTTCCACAACGCAGTATGCTAGAGAGAGAATTCTATCATGGGAAAGTCAAAGGGAAGAGAAGACAGAGCCCATACACACACCACTCTCTCTCTCTCTTTCTCATACACATACACACACACAAGTCAACTCAAAAGCTAAAAGAAAGAGGAAAAAAAAAGCTTTTACAGGAATTAATATATAAATTAAAGTTTACTCTGTGCAACATTTAAGACAGAGAGAAATTAGTGTGACTATATACAGATATCTGTTGTTGGTTGTATTTTCTATTTCCTATTTGCTATTGTGTTTATAGCCTTTTGGTATTTCCACTAGTAAGAAACCGCCGTGTGTTTTGTTTCCTAGTGAATATTTTTATGATTAGAATCCCGAACCGAACCGAACCGACTAGGTACATATTATTATCATTATATTGTACTATTGTACTATACCACCAACCACCATCACTATACTATTCATTACAGATAGGCAGATAGGCAGGCAGGCAGACAGACAGACAGAGACTCCACTCCACATACAGTTTACAGATACATGTATGTCCGTATGTAAGATTCTCTCTAGTCATGGAGCAATTTCTGTTCATTGTTTCCTCGGTCGTAACGTATAACTCGCGCATCTCATCTTCTCTCTCCCTTCGTCCATTGTCTACGTAAGTATAGATACGTATGCATGTAAACGTATTACGTCACTTACTACTACATATAACACTACACCCTTCTATCGTATGTATGTTCAGTTCAGCTTATATGTACATACTTTGTACATACACACATACATATGTAGGTACACATGAAAATATACAAATAGTGACTTTACGAGATAGTTATTAGTCGACAAAACTATACAGACAAAACTATACAGATAGAAACATATATACGCTGGCATACATACAAGAACAACTAGTAGAGATTCTCTATATAGCAGCAGCAGCAGCAGAAGAAGCAGCAACAACAACAACAGATTCAGAAAGAGAAAGAGAGGAAAAGAGTCGAAAACTTCCAAGCCCCCTACAATAATACTAATAATAATAATAATCATAATCAGGATAATGATGATGAACGACGGAGACCAGTTTTTTCGCCAGTACTAAATTCGACTATACAATACACATAGACATACCACCATACAGAGATACAGAGAGATATCTACTCTGCTGTGTATATTATTGTAAAAGTTGTATTTGTATAATATTTGTTGCCATCGTAGGAAGGATCGTACATTGGATGGAATGCTGTTGGGTCATAATAATAATAATAATAGTTATTTCAAAGTATTATTATATTCTCCGTCTCTGTTCCTCTATCCTCCAAACGATGCATACGCAATTATGGCCGTATGTATAAAATTGTAAAATGTAGATAATTACATATTCCATTGCACTTCTATATAGACTCGACGAAACACAACGACATACATCTACATCTACACTACACTCTCTCATTATACTGACTTTTGCTTACTTTAAACGTGATGATGACGACGACTACAAACAATATACCAGACATACTATATTAGGTATATTATATAAGAACATATATAGAGGTACGTGTAGTTGCAGTAAAAAATACATACATTTATGATATTATTCATTTTATATATTTTATATTTTATCGTGGGGTATAGAGAGAGGAGATGCTAACAAAGGAAATATTATTATTATTGTCTACCAGGACAATTTCTACAAAAAGCGTTGGCCATTAGATTCTTCAAGGTATTATTATTATTGTAATTAGAATATATTATTATATAGACGGTTGTATTGTTGTTGGATTCTGAAGCTGGATTTGGTTTTTACTTTTGAATTTATATTTATATACATGTAGTAGATGCATATTATTATTATTACACTGCTTGGATGAAACTGAAAAAAATTGTAAGGGCGTCGAGAGACAGAGAGACTTTTTTTTTCTCTGACTTTTTTTTATATCTGCTACGTGCTTTATTTTTATTTTTATTATACTTTTATTATTATTATTATTATTCCTACATGCATCAGAAAGTAATTTCACGGTCTCAACTTTTTTCCAAGTAAAAAAAATATAATAAAATATAATATAGAGTCATCGTTGAATGGGAGAATGGAAGAGCGAGCGAAAGAGAGGGAGAGAGAGGGAATAAAGAGAGCGAGATAATTAAGGGAAATTTCAAGGATACGCATTATTTTATTTATTTATTGACGTGGATAAATAATATATAATATCTTTCATTAATTTTTCATGTAACCATCACCATTTTTTGTGTGTATAGCTATCTGTATGATATCGGCATAGGTTGTAGGTATATGTATGAGGCATTATGAGAGCGACCGTCAATCGAACGTATAAAATCGAACAAACATTTTGGACTTTCAAACCGGACATGAGAAAGGGAAATATATATATATTATAACTTTTTTTATACATATAAATAAATTTACATACCTATTACCTACCTATATAGGTATACTAACAGTCGGAAGAGTGTGAGAGAGAAAGGGAGTCACTCCACGTTGACATTGTTTTGTTTTTTCGTTTTTTTATTACTCTTTTTCCATTTACATAAATATTATTTCGAGGCTGCTACTTATATGTACAATTTTACATTTTCATATAATACAAATCTACAGAGGTACATAATAATTTTTATTATTTTTATAATAATACGACTACCGAAGTATACCAACAGTGCACACGGTAAAAAGGGATGTAAATACAAAATTCACGTTTCCATACTTATTTATCGTCGCATCCGTCAACTGTCACATATTTCACATATATATATGGTTTCTTATTTAATCCATAATAATTCATGTGTTATTAATACAGAATTTCATTTAATACTAAAATATTATCGCAATCACTATTATCAGACATTTCATGGGGAATTTTGTATCAAAAGTCGTTTTGAAAAGAGTGTACACACTAAATGTATGCATAGATAAATACTTACACACACACACACGTGAAAAATAGAGAATGAGCAGTGATGAACCATATATCTACCATTATATGCACACACACACCACATCATCAACATGGCCCACAGTATATGTGTTTTTTTTAGGGAATAATAATAATAATTAAGTGTTAAACGACAACAACAAAAAAGCAATATTATTAAAATATGAGGAATACTATATAGAACGAGACAATGTTTTTTATATACATATATGTACATAAATGTATCTGTATACTTACTTAATGTAAATTATTCTCTCGTCGCAATTCGTCATCGGATCAAAGCACAATCAAATCAAATTCAAAGAAACATTCTTGTCATATCTTTCTGTCTCAAAACTCCAATATATTATTATACAAACAAGCATATATATACATTATAAATATTTGTATCTAAGGCTTCGATTAGCTATAAGAGTGTGTGACACTCAAATTTATTAATGAAATATAAAAAAATAGATGTATGCTGTATGCTGTACACATGCAACACACACAAATGTTGTAAAGGATACAAGACAAATGACATTTGCAAAAATGTACTGTACTGATGGTCAAGCACCAAATCATCAACAACCAAACAAATATATAAAAATATATACAAAAACTATATACAACCAAGACTAAAAATTAATTAAACATTAAGGCCAAGGCACTAATTAATTTACAAATTACAAAATAGGAATAAGATAATTCATATATGTCTGTCAATCAATATATCTATATTCTATATCGATATATAGAGGTATTATTGACTGTGTAGATGGTTTAGTTGTTGTATTATTATATGTATTATACATATATATTTACTTAGTTCATCGTTCATCGTAAAACAAGTTCATGTTATCGTATGGAATATTTAATGTTTACATAATATACATTTAAGTCAAATATTTCTCATATGTCATCGTCGTCGTCTTTAGTTTTATTTTTTTATTCTTCTCTGTTCCTTTTTTTATTTATATTCACTGGCCTGTAATATACTGTGACTTTATATATACATACATAAATAATAATATATTCATGAAAATAGTTCTTGTATTATTTATACTGTTTTCTATAGCTTTAATACGGCGTGTATAAATATACCCAGAGATATGGGTGTGTGTGTACATATTTACAACAGACATAAAGGTGCAAAGGGTATAGTAATAATAAGATA
Organism: Gisinianus flammeolus; assembly: GCA_034699125.1. Classification (NCBI taxonomy): domain Eukaryota; kingdom Metazoa; phylum Arthropoda; class Collembola; order Symphypleona; family Katiannidae; genus Gisinianus; species Gisinianus flammeolus. Next base: position 78,496 of record JAIUND010000072.1, on the reverse strand, counting down.
AAGAAGGAAGCTATTACTATTACTATACATAATAATATATATAAATTATTATGAAATGATTCGCAGGTATTCTTAAATGCAGTATACGGCTATATATTTCTTGTATTATTCATGGCATACCTATGTAACATTAGTACATAAGTTCATGAAATTGCAATATTATATTTACAAGGTTATAACAATAATACCTATATTATTAGTATTATTACATATTATATCATCATTATTATTACTATCATACCCAAATATAGAGTCGTATAGAGAATAAAAAATACTTTTTATTCTTAGTCAAGTTTAATATGTTAGAGCAATCGTTTGTACATAAATAAGGATAGGTATATACAGAATAAAATTACATGTGTGTACGTTTGCATTTGCATTTGACGTATGGGGAAGAAACTGAAAAAAAAACTGAACTGATACGCGGAATCCGCGTCGCGGATACACAAATGAAATCTATATATTATAATATTTATAATACTAAATCATATAGTAAAACTATTTGCATACCTACTATTAAAAATATGATAAATAAAAAATGTGAAAATGACAGGATTCATGTGTAAAAAAAAGTCAAAGTTTTAATTTTAAAGAGCCAAAAAAAAAAAAAAAACCAAAAAATAATTTGAGAGAAGGGAAGAAAAACCCTCCCTCGATCCCCACCGACGACATCATACTTCATACAACTTGAGAGAGAATCATTTTTTGGAGAGAAATGAAATAGAAAGTACAGTATTATGACTATATATATGATTATGTAACTAACGATATATATAAAAAATGAGAATGTTATATAAAATAGAATTTAGTAATTTATTATTGGAGAAAAAGGAAAGAAGGAAATAAGACGAAGACGAGGAAGAGAATTTGTTGGTTGGTATTAATGTAAAGAAAGGAGAGCATGTAATATTATGTATACATACATAAGTACATTGATGAATAATAATATCTATAGATATATATATCTCAACTGGCAAGGAAATGCTTTAAAGTAAATTATTAATAATGATGGAAAGGAAAAGCCAAGAACGACGTGTTAAATATTTACACACATGGAATACCTATATATAACATTGTATTGCCTACAAATCCAGAGACATTATTATTGTACATGTACATATATATACTTACTACTTACTACTTTACTTCTCTGTTATATTATTGTATATGTTCACCGTTTGGTCTCCTTCTCCAGCAAGCCAAGCTCCAGTTCAGTTTCCCAGTTTCCCCGTTCCCATTACGAAATTCGACGACGAATTTCTCAAAAGCAAGTGCACACGGCTTCAAAATGCATCAATATACATTATGAATAAAACTAAATAAATTATTTATACCCAATGTATGGAAACGCTCTATATTCTATATATATATATATATATTATATTATATGCTTTGTATAAAATATCTCATACTTACTGTGTAATAAAATACATAGACATATAGACATACCTACCCCATAAATATACATAATAATATGTATGACATACAATGTACATGTACTACTACTACTACATACTACTAATACAATGCTGACTATAAAATAATATATATGATGTAGAAATATACAGCCATTTAATTTATAAATAAAATAGTAAAACGTTGATGAAGCCAACATGTTGACTGGAATGAAATCATTTTTTTACGTATATTACCCATCAATTCTGCATATTAAGTATATAGTCACATCATTGCATAAACATATATAAACGTATATATAGGTAGAGAAGGATATTAAAATATATATTTAGTATTTATTATTTTATCCACCACTTACTTGGAATCTATTTATTTTCATTACTACGTCACCAGCAGTGCAAAAGTTCCCAATGAGAATCTATTTTAACTGCCGAATGTATGCATAAACAACAACTCGAGAACATGTCTCGCGTAATTTAAATAACAAAAATTCGAATGTTTTATATTTTATATAATATATGCGTAAGTATATGTAATATGTACTTCCTTTCCTTGTATATTCTCATATTTTAATCCTTCATTTCACTCTGGCTCCTTCAAACGAAAAGTAGAAGTCAATGTATTTTCATCTAAATACATTCACATTCACTTTTTTACTTGCATTGTGTTTGTATAATTTTTACAAAACATTTTTTACTTCTCCGTTGCATATTTCCAGTGTTTTCAACAAACGTGAAAATGAATTATGTACAACATTAATTTTTTGTCGGATTTTTACGGGGACTGGGATTAAATGTAAATGAAAATTTTGAACTCACAAATTAAACAAGAAAAGATTTATGAGATTTTATATTTGCTCGATCTGATCTCGATCTTGGTAGAGATTTTTCTGTGTGAAAGTCTACGAAAAATAGTATATGTATAGCATATGTACAATAATGAACACATACCTACATAAGCTGGTTGGGACCAGATGTCTCAAATATAACTATAAATGAAAAAACCTCAAACTCAAGTTCTCCTCCATAATATATATTTTTTCAGTATTACATATATTCAAACATGTAATATGTAAAGAGAGAAAGAGACGAAAATAGGAGCAACTAATAACTAACGAAGTATGTACACCACACTATATATACTCCACACTCCACACTCCGTCTATAGAAACAAAAACAACTCACAAGTAAATCCCCCCAGAAATTATAGGAAAAGCTCTCTCCTGTGTTGTTTTTTACATGGCAGTTGGCAGTTGGCATCCCCATACGAGTCATATTTTGGTATTTTATATGGGGGAGAATTTTTTATCTACATCTTTAGACCAATTACTCCAAGTTTGAATTAAAATTTATTGACGAACTGGAAATGAAAATAAAGTCCATACTATACCAAAACCCAAACCGCATATCTAATATCTAATGTGTTGAATGAAGCAAGTTAAACTGGATGCAATTTGAGCCATTTGCACACAACACAACACAACACAACACAACAAAACTGATGAAGATTATCAACCTGGAATTTTGGAATTTACCATATTTACATTTTGGAAATCAACATCTGATGTTCCAAGTACAGATTAATTTAATGTAATTTTCTGGGTGGTTTCCAAATGTATAAGCCAAAGCAAACGCATGTCAACAATACTTGGTGATGGAGCGTCTGTGCAACTTTGTTTGCTTCATCTCTCAAAGAATAAGGATGCCAGAACTCCTTGTTACCATTCAACTTTTCGATTCACAATTTGAAACTATACATTGGTAATTTTATTTTTTCTTTTCCCATTTTCCTATTTTGTATTGGATATTTAGTTTAGTTAAGTTTATAGTTTAACATTTTTGTACATCCTGCGTCCTGTTGACATTAGACAACTCCCTTCTACAATATCCATAGCCATCAAACCCTGTCTGTCTGTATAGTGTCAATATTTCTTTTGACATTGGTGTGACATATCGACATCAAATCACAATATCGAATATCAAAATCCAAGTAGATACTTATTATTACATACATATTTACGTAAACGCACAAAAACATGGAGTTGATGGAATACCTCATTGAATTCTGTAACATCTCTACGATTGCTCTGTGCATTCTATGTAAAATACCTCAAATTCTGGCAATTGTACGGGCGAATAGTGCGAAAGGAGTGAGCTCCACAAGTGTAATGGTAGAGTTATTTGGGTAAGTTAACTCCTTTTGTTGTTAGTTAATGTTAATTTCCTTCCATTTATTTGTACGAAATATCCTTACCTTCACCATACTGCATACTGTATTCCAACGTAACAATTAAAATGGCAAGAATTCAATGTTTACGGCAGAGAGAACATATCTCGTCTCATTGTCAGATATGTTCCATCAGTTATTTTGGTTCATGTTCTGTTGCTTATTAACTTATTATAAGTACATATACCTTGTTAGTTTTTGACATTTAATTATCAGTTGTTGTAGAATTTATATTTGGTATAGAATATAGGAAAAGGTGGGAATTGTACTATGTAGTATGTGTCGTGTAGGGCCAGTTTTATTTCAAAGGAACAAAAATAATTGTTGCCATCACTTCTTCTTCATGTCATTAATATTAGTGTACTTATGGGAATCCATGATTCTCCTTCTCGTTGTAAAGTGTTAGTTGATGTGTGAGAGCATATATATAATTATGTGTTATCATAAAATTAAAAAATGTATATACATATATGTATAGAGGCTGATTGATTCAAATTTCTAAAATGGTTTGTCAAACATACATAGAATAAGAAAACGTGACACATCAAGTACACACTTGGAAATGACAATTTTGGGTGCCATAATATTACGAGCTAATTAACCATCATTTGGAAATAAATAAAACAGAAAACATATTTTAGTAGAGGATTTGAGCGTATTTGGACTGGATTCAATGGATTTTCATCAACTCCACATGTACTGATTGTGAGTAAGCTTTAACGTAGACACAATAGCTCTATTAAAACAATAGACCAATTTCAAAAATACAAAATCATGTCGTGTCATCCCATATGTGGAAATATTCTTCTCTAGGTAATAATTATTTTGGAAATGAGACGTAGACGGGAAGAGTATCTGGATAAAAACGATATAATATCTATCATACCGTATGAAATAGTATGAATGTTTGTGCGAGATATTTTGACAATACTTAATGGTCAGTCAGTTTGTTCTCCGTCCGCACCAATTAAAAGTAAATTTTAAATAACATTTGCATCACTTTCGTTTGCATGTTTCGGACTTTCTCCCTCAACTCCATATGCATATGCATAAGTATACTTGTGGAATATATATTTTTGCCGAGAAAATTTTGCATCATGTACGAGGATACATATGTTTGAGTATATCCAGTCAGGCAGGAAGGTTTTCATATTATATTCTGCGTACGTTAGTAAGTAACTGGTAACATGTTAGCGTGCATGGAGAGAGTAAGCAAATCTCTCCTCGGTTCGGGCCGGACATAATTCATAATACATCATTATAAATGAGAATTTATGGAAGCCCGTAATTTATCATTACGCTTCTGCTCAGCATTATTATGTATTCTAATATGTAGGGGAGTGTGCGGAGGAGACGTATGCGTATTTGAGTGTCGCACCTAATCATTATTATGTATGATTTCTTACACACATTCTATGCAATTCTCCCACCGAGTTTGCGAATATTCTAGTAGTATTCTGGATACACCGAATCATCATCATCATCATCGTCGTCTTCGTCATTGTACTTGTTGTATATGATTGTGGAAATAGGGATGAGAGAAGTGTTGTGTTTGAGTAGGCATTTGTATCATGTCTTTACTTTCTTGTCTACTTTAATTGTATGTACTAACAGCAAACGTGCCGTCATTACTTTTCACATTGTCAATAATTCATGTTTGCACCATTGCCTAGAATTTCTACATTATATACATACATATGATGGTACATATTGGTGAGACATGTAGTGTTAGTGTACCTATATGCATGTGTTTAAAATTTAATTTCCATTTATGTGTGTTTTCAATTTTTGGTTTTTAAAAAAGGTACTCGATCGTTCTTGGCTACAACCTTGTGAAAGGCTATGCCTTCAGCGCTTTCCTGGAGTACTTTTTCCTCGTAGCTCAGGTACATATATACATTTTTCCCGACTCAACGAAATTTCTGTCTTGTCATTGGTTTTGATTTTTTCTTTTTTTTGTTACATAATGATTGTACACGGATTTTTAGGATATCCTGTTAGTACTCCTTCTCTTCTATTATAACAGTAATTTGGATGTTATGAAAGTCGGGTACATGGGAATCTTCATTGCAGCTTTCTATGGATTTACTATCGGGATTCCTCATCCCGATATCTTACCAATGCTTATAGTAAGTCACAGATTATTTCCCCTTATAAGTAAATTAACTCTCAAAATGCATGTCAAATTTTTCACAGTCTGAACTCTGAACTGAAATTACTTTGGTTTAATGCACTACACAGAAAGTCGTCACTCCGATTTCCGCATCAAGTAAGTTGCTTCAACTGAAGGAAATTTGGACAACGAAAAACTCGGAAAGTGTGTCAGTGCTAACCTGGGGAATTGCTGGTAAATTACATGAATGGCATATATTTAAATTATAATTTTATTCTATATTCATTTTTACTATAGCTTTATGATACATTTGTGTTTATTTGTTGTTTTAATGCAGGTTACACATGTATAAGTAAGACTACACTTTTATTTAATATTCAATATTCAATATTTTTGTGCATTTATGTTCAACTTGTGCTGTTGTTTTATTTATTTTTTTAGCTCGAATACTTACAACTGTCGTGAATACCGGCGATGTGCCATTACTGATAAATTACTCAATCGCACTGTTGTTAAATACTCTCATCATTTTGTCTGCATTATATTTTCGCAAGAAACCGGAAGAAGAACAAATACCCGTTGAAACGTCACCAGCCAAGACGGTATCAAAAGAAAGTCAAACTCCTTCAATGTCCAACAGTAAACAATCTGAGGAAGATAAAAAACAACTTTAAAGATAATCTCCGCACAAAATTATCGTCTCTATTTCTATAATCTGTGCCTTCAAATTTTTTAAAAAGAAACCAAAACACTAATCACGGAGGAAAACTCCCTTGCAGCTGCTACTGCAAATAATAACTGCAAAAATAATGCTGTATAACAGATACAAATTGATTATGTACGTAAAACGTTATGTGTGGCTTTGTACTTTGTACCAACAACAATAATAATGAGAATTATTATCATCATTGCTATAGAGGATGATTATTTGTCGAATGATTCAATATGTGATTAGCAAGTGCCTGTGATTTCAAAAGATTTATATTGAGAAATGTAAAAATGGCATACTTATGTATACTTGAAGTATACAGTACTTGTTCCCGATTGATCTTATATTTATATGCTTCGAATATTTTACAAAATTAATATCAAGTAAAAAAATATGAAATAAAGTTGTTAGTATATTAATACATATATTAATACATATTTGATAGTTTAGAGAAGGGGATTGCTTTGGAATTCTTTATTAATCCGAGCTTTTGGTGGCACTTTGGCTACCTTCTTCGGGGAATCAATAATTGCAGAGTACAATAATTACTGGAACATTAAATGTATACAGTTAACTATAATTATACTCTAACGAGTATATATTAATATTAATATTATTAATAAATACTTAATGGTCGATTGTCATCGATGCCCACCACTGTACGTCCCACAACGTTTTCTTCTGTTTACAGTTTTATCCTAGCTTTGTGGTTTGAGACTCAAACATAATGAGAATTGAATACAAATACTATTGTAATTGAGAAACTCGTGTACTGAACAAAAATTCATTCAAATAGCAAGGTTTTTGAAGTTACAATCGCTTTTTTTTTAATAACATTGTATGTCTGCAATACATAATACATACTATGTATTATTAATAGGTACAGTGAAAAATAAAGCACGCTGTAAACCAAGTCAAAGAAAATTGACCATGACCATAGTTTTTTTATAGTACTTGCTACATTATAAATTATTTACCCGAGCTCCATTTTCCCTATAAAATTTATTTTATGTACATTTTGCTAGAAATATTGAGAATACGGGATGAAAATTGTATACGAATATTGATCTACTTGGACCTTTAATTTCCCCTCGTTTGTTTTTTCTTTGCCCACTACTTTTTTTGTTTTAAAAGATTAGGATAACTTTAATTTCAGGCAGTTTGACTAATACGTAGATCGAGTTTGCAGGTAGCAGAATTTTGGGCGTTTTATAAAATAGGTAAAGAGTAGAAAGAGAGAGAGAGAGAAGTAGGTAACTACAAAAGCAATCGTGAGTAAGATTAGTCAAGAAATGTTGTTTGTATGTATTATCATGAGGGGGAATATTAGCTATAAAGATAAAATGGTTTCACTCACAATAAAACTTATTGACTCTGTTTGCGTATGGATCTCATATTTTATTCACCTGTAGGAATCTAATTATTACATACTGCCATGCATGCAAACCATAAACTATAAAAAATACTTTCTTTTCCCTTCAATTTCTTTGGGCACGGAGTTCGTAAGAATATATATATTTTGTGTTCTCATGCTTAATAGAAATGGTATCTCCGACATATAACTAGAATTCTGATACGTTCTGAAACTGTGCTCCACTTTAAAATACACCACACATTTTTTTTTTGTTGATTTCTAATTATAATGAAATCCCACTGAAAAATTTATAAAAATTGGATTTTAGATTGGCTGTATATTTCATTTTTTGTGCTCGCATTTTATTAGCCATGTTTCACAAGGCTCATATTTTTTTAAGTTTTAAGACTTTAAGAGTACATAGAACGATTCCTAAGGAGAATATAAAAAAAAACTGGAAAACAACACGGACAATTTAATCACAAACTATACGTAAACTATATACGGTTCGCATTTAAATTTAATTACAAGAGAAATTTATTTAACTGGCTGGGATGAGACAGGGAAATGGTTATGAATAAACTAGAAAAAAGTGTGGGTTATTAATATTGATTGAGAATTCTCTTGCCTCTTTTTTCTTGTTATTTACATACATACAAACAAAGTATGTACCTACCATTCATTTCGTTCTACATATCTTAAATACAGTATACATTAAATGCAAAAAACTGTATTTTCTATATCGTTCATTGGATTTCACTACTCATTTATTATTTACTCACCTGGCTTCGTCTTATATTTTCCTTCCGGCTTTCAAATATTTTATTTTACGCGTAATAGATGATTACATTTTCCGTCCCTGTTCTTTCTATATTTATATATATACAACGCTTACATAATTTCATTTCACTTTTTATGCTTTCTTTGGAAATTATACCTATCCGTTACATTCAAGTCAACCACCAGTAGCAGTGTTAAAGTGCCCCATATAAAAATATATGTATAGAAAGAAGGAACGATGCGACAACACAAATTCTGATTTCAGTTTCAGTTACACTTCATACATTTTTGAATTTGTAGTTGCCTTCTTCAAATATTAGTATGTAATTTTATATCCTCGTTAACTTGGGCTCATAACACAGCAAAAGCAAAACGGAGGAATGCCACAAATTTCCATATTCCTGTCGTCACTTTCACCGGTGCGGTGCTACGAATAAACATGCTTGAATGTCATTAGTCGTCACTTGCAAGTGGTTCTTGTGCGCACTGATCATTAAATTCTGTGAGGATATGCATTTAGGAGTTTTGTGCATAATGATTATCTGGGAAATTCTCAAGTGGGGAATTTTTGTGGGATTTATCTATACTTACTTAATACTGTGATGCCCCATATTTACATTTTATTTGAAATGTCTGCATACCAGTATTTTTTATTGTAGTACCTATATGTAAGATATCTGTATATCATAAACTGTAAGTATATGTAAACACAAACGTTTGAGACATATCCATATCAGAAAAACAGGCTGGAAACGCAATAACCCGTTAGTCCATACATTACGTTTTCCGATTCATAAGTATAAGTACTTATAAGTACACACATTTTGTTTTAAGGGTTGAGAGAAGATGATGGTCATGGATGGGTATCTGTATTCTGTATATGTTGGATGGGGTGCATTAAAAAACTGTTATAAATTCCCAAACATGGGGGGCCGGAGGTGCCTTCAGAAGGATCACGAAGATCCCTGACACGGTAATCAGACACTACCTTTGATTACTGTAAACTCTCCACGAGCGACTGATGTTGATTAAGTGTTCCAACTTTGGTGTCGTAGTATTATACATTATACAAAATGAGTTGGTATAAACACAAAGCCAAACTAAGATATAGATAAAGCCGATTATCCAGCAGGATAATTAATGTATGTAAATTCTCTCTCGGTAAATTTTAACTTGAACAGAGATGAATCTAACCGATGAAATTTCCTTTGAGATTTTTTTACATATACATGTGAGAGTTTTTTCCTCTTTCATTTTTCGGTTCTTCAAACAAGATTTGACTTGACTTGACTTGACTTGGGCGGCGAATAAGCTATAAAATCTGTGTAGAAAACTCACTTGCTCTCTCTTACTTTCTACAAACCCTTCATAGATTAGTAATACACTAGAGAAATGTGTGGATTTTTTTACAAATAGTATTAACCGCAGACGTAAACGAGAAATGTGAAGGGGCAGAAAGAGGCAATTCAGAGAGAGAGAGAGAGAGAGAGAGAGAATGTGTGCTGGTAAAAGATGGTGAGATGAAGTACTTAAAGGAATGGGAAATGGGAAATCTGAATGTTTCATATAGTGCGGACATTAAATTAAAGTCCACCCTCTGGACCATAAGATTACTTTTCTTCATTATTTGTCAACTCCACTCAAAACTCAAAACTACGATATGTACGAATATGGAAAATGTACATAACGATTCATTCATTGCCCCACACTGTTTTTTTGTTTTAATTACGGAACGAAATTATTTCTCACTTCCGTACAATTTTCATACAGTGTACTTTGCGAGTTCTAATTGGTTTTCATTAAAGGAAGAAGAGTGCGGATTCGCGTGAACTACAGGACGATATATTGTAATTTGTATTTGTACCTATACTATATATGTGTCCGTCCGTCCGTCTGCAGTCTGCACTGACTCTCCGAATTAACTCTTCCGTCTACATTATTTTTTATGAATATCCTCAAATGTTTAAAATGCAAATTAAAGCGCGATCAATAATAAGACGGAGCAGCAGAAAGTAGAAAGTCAAAACTGAAACTAAATAAATGAGATTGTGCTTCTGAAAACGAAAATGCGCATGAGATGGAGACTGAGACTATGAGATGAAGATTGAAATTGATGTTTCATTACTTTAGGAATCACACCGGCAGTTAATAAATGTATTATTGTCGTTGCAGAGAGAGAGAGAGAGAGAGAGAGAGCAAACGAGGGACACTCCTACAAATTAAATGGGAAATGGGAGAGAAACTCAGAAACAGCAACGCTCAGCATGGAGATGAGTCAAAAAATAATTTCAATGAACTATATATGTATGTACAAACTTAATGTGATATCTACGATGTCGTATGTGTATGTGTATATGTATATCGTATACATATTATTATTATTATATGTACTGATACATTTATAAATACGACCAACAACTCAACTACTGTGTATTCAAAATTATCTACATACATATTTGATAAATGTCGTGTACAGTCGTACAGAGACATGGACAGAGTATGCATTTCTATTACTATGACTCCATTCAATTGGTATAATGTTCGTATGGGGCAGTTGTAGTTGAATCTCGAGGAAAACTTAAAAGTTAATGGAGAGAGATGAGAATATTGAAGCCTACTATATCCTACGAGTTTTGAAGTGACAGTTTGTAATACTCTGCATGTGGAATTGTGGAATTGTGGAGTGGACTGTTGTAATAATATCCATGATCCATGTATGTGTGTAAGTAAACTAAAATATCTATGTTGCGGAGATGAATGTGAATGTGAATGTGTGTATTCTTTATTCCATGGGACCAAAATGACGAAAAAGTAAATCTTGTTATGTTGTGCAGAGTATTTGTCGCTGATAAGATTCCTTTCGTCTTTACTCACTCACTCTACATATAGAAGTCTAGATACTTAAAGGTACTTACACACACACACAATTTCTTATCGAGTCATTATGTATGTAGTATGAGTATGTAATATGAATGAGTCGACTATGAGCGTATGAAAAATGTACAGAGCAAATAGAAATACATGTACATATGTATGCAGGGGATTCATGTGGTACTGGAGTGCATATATACATACATAGTACCACATAATCTGTCTGTTCTGTATGGAATATCTCTATGTATAAGGGCTATGAACACGGAACGAAAGATCCCATATGTACATATATATATATATCGTAGGTACACGTATGTGCAATTACATACGGGGAAGGTCCCTTTTTGTATAGTTATGGACCAAGGGAAAGGGACGAAGATGAAGATGATGAAGATGAAGGCCCCCCCCACCCTTAGAGAGATGAGAGATCTTAGAGAAGAAGGAAATCTGAAGGATATAGAGTCAAAATGCAATGCATATACCGTAGAATTGGTTCAACATGTTTCCTTTTGATATGGCTGGGTGTACAATTATAGTACCTTACATATTATAGAAGTGTAGAATATACATCTCTGTTGTATTTAGTGCCTCCGTCGTCTCTGCTGCATATGTATAAGATGAGAGCGAGAAAATGTTTCTAAAGCTCATGAAGGGCTCGTTTTTTTGGTTTTCTCAAAGATATTCTGACTATACATATGATATTATTACATATACTTCATCCATTAATACATTTACATTACCTACTTACAACTTACTTTTAGAATGAAACTCGCTCTCTCGATCTCGCTGGAGCTTTGAGCTTCAAGTGTTTTGTCTATATGGATTGAATTTGTAACATGTAGAAGATTTGACTGGGATGTGAGAAATGTTGGTGTGGTGTTGGTGTTACACATGTTGTGCAACTGCTGTTTGCTCTGCTTGCTCTTCCAACCAACCAACCAACCACTATTCCCACTATTTGTAGTTGATTTCCAATGGGTAAGTTGGAGATTCCTTCCTTCCTTCCTTATGTATGTATGTAAGCCAACCAAGAAATGTCCACCCTCAAGACCAACACCAACTAAATAGAAGAAGCAACAGCAGCAGCAGAAAAAGAATAAGAAGGAGAAGAAAATCCCAAAATCGGTCCCATTCAACAGTCTTCTTGTTCTCTTCCTCCTGATAACACACACGACGAGGACACACAGAGTCGTCGTCTTCTTCTCCTTCTTTTTCTACTGCTGCTGTTTTTCAATTCCATGTCGTCGTCGTCGTCGTACTCGTACTCGCCGTCGTTGTTCTCCTCCTCTAATCTGTGGTCAGAAGAGAAAAGAATGTATCTGTAAAAAAATCATTTCCTTCGTCCATTTCTCTCACTCATTCTCTCTCTATTCTCTCTCTCTGTCTCTCTCACTCTCCTCCTCCTCTGCTGCTGTCATAACTTATTCTCTTTACCAAGACTCCTCACCACCATGCGACACTTATATACTTATTAATTATCAAGTGACTCATCATGAACGCAAATTTGTTCTTTTTCTAATTATTATTGGCGGCCCATTGCTTCCTTTGTGAGAGTTAAAGAATTCACGATCGTAAATCCTGTGCGTGTATGAAAGTTAAAAGTGAGCAAAGAAGAAGAATCAATCACCTATTTTTCATGGGGAAAAGGACAATGTGCGATAAAATTAATTAAGTAAAATGCATCCGGACCGGTAGGAAGGATTACAGTGATTTAAGTGCTCTTCTTAAATGGGACCATGTCGTCCATTTCTAGATGATATTGTGATTTACGTGCAAAACAACGTTTGATTGTTGGCTTCAACATAACAACAACAAGAAGAAACTCCCGTCCCTTCGTGTCGTCCCAAAGTGTGTGTGAGTGAGTGTGTGAGTGAAGCCACACTATAAATAGTGAATGATGGCTTTCAAATTGAAACAATGGCAATGTCAATCATTGTCCCTGACAGTTCTATTCCTCATAGTTTTAGTGCCACATGTACAACTAGAAGTTTTAACTCCGCCCTATTTCAATTTAGCTGAAAATCGGAGGATCACGGCCACATCCACTTGTGGCGAACATGAAAGCGAGCCGGAATTGTACTGTAAACTAGTGGGTGCCAATGCAGACACGGCGGATACAAGTATTTATTCACATATTGTCATTCAAGGGCAGGTAAAACCAATCACCAATTACACAAACAACCCTCTTCCATTACAATTCCTTTAATTTGCTAACCCAAAATTAAATCAACTTAATTGTTTCATCGTATTTCATCGTGAATCATCCTAATTTTCATTCATTCATTCATCTTCACTTTTTTTTCTTCATTGGGGGTTTTTATGTAAGATTTGGATTTTTGCGTTGAGACGATTGAGTGAATGAATCCAGAAAAAAGACTCCACCCAAAAAATGATAGTTTTGATTCAAAACTTGTGGAAGAGTTTGTCTTATGAGGATATTATTATAATGATGAGGGGAAATGTATGCAGAGTATTTATAGGATTCGTATTATTATTACGACTATCTAACGAATTAAGGGATGTACAGATCAGATATTCCCATATACTTTATCTCAATGAAATGCTTAGTTCTGCAATATATAGGATGAACGAAGGATATAGGAGAACGAAACGTTTGAAAAGTCAAATAGTATAGAGGTTTAAGAAATAAGATTAGATAGAAATAAGACGATATATTTGGTCTATTAGGTCGGGTTGTGGGTCACAGTTACTCACTGAGGTTTAACGTTTAATACAGATAACATTTGACTAGACGGCAGAGCCAGCAGTAGGGTACACTTTCTTTCATCTCGTTCCACGTCTTCACTCATTCTAGATTTTATATTCAATTTCCAATTTTTACATATCATTTGCCCATGACAATTTTAATTTCAACACAGCAGAGACTCTCCGTCATTTTATTTCCCGCTAGATATTATTCTCATGCTAATTATAGTTGAAGTTTTTGAAGTTCATGGATGGAAATTGGCATGTTGATACATTTGATTTGGGGATGTGGGATTATTTATATTTATAGGTGTGCGATTATTGTGACCGGAGCAAAGAAGGTAAAGCTCATCCGGCACAATATGCAATTGATGGGAGTGAAAGATGGTGGCAAAGTCCTCCACTATCCCGAGGAATGAAGTACAATGAAGTCAACCTCACCATTGACTTGGGCCAAGTAAGTTTCTCCATCTTTTCCTCATTGCTATTGCTAGATATTACTGGTAGTAAAGTTACGATGTAGTTATTCTCGTACATCCAAATTCAAAGTCAACAGGCACAAGGCACAAGGGAAAAAACTTGTGTGTGTGTGTGTGAAGGAGAGTTTTAAATGAGCATGGAAATCTCAATAGTTTTTGGGGCTTGTTCTTGTTAAATCGTTCTGTTTCGTATTCATTCCTGAAATGGGAGTCAAATGTCAGCAGGATTGAAGGAGCAAAAACAAGAGCAAGAGCAAGAACTCACATGCACTCAAATGAAACTCTGAAGCTATATTTATGAGCGCACACAAAAACTCTTTGCTACCTTCTCCCTAATTTTAATACTGAACAACGTGTAGAACCTGCGCTCTTCCTTTCTTTCCATTTTATAGAATGAATCCATGTGTGTGTGTGTGTGTGTTGTGTATATTTTTGCTGAGACTCTTTGAGATTGGAATTATAAAGGGTGCCATCGCCAAGTGAATTCCATTACAACTTGAGACTTCTCGGGGATCTACATTTCTACGTACATTGAGGCGAAACTCATAAGGAAATCTCTCGTACACACGCTCGGCTATAAAAAAAATACAAATTATCATTTCAATCTCACTGAGAAAGCGACGGCATGCGGCAGTCAGAGTTCTTTTCCATTATGATTTTCAATGGGCAGTAGGTTGTTTTTTTTTAGTTGTACCCTTTTTATGACTTTACAATCGCATGTAGATTCAATCACAACGTGTCTAAGTTGATGATGAACAAGAATAAAGATGTGAATGAGAATGCGAATGCATGTTGACAATGGTTTTCTTCACGGGCATATCTGGTGTACATCTTCCAAGACAACTTCTGTGTGTGTATTTGTATTCATATTCATACTTACTCCAACGTATTTGTGGTGAGGTCGGTTTCTCCACTCTTTTTCTTATGCAAATATAAATAGAAAAATAGAAAATACGCATACAAACTGGATATGTAGTCAAGAGTCCTCACTACCCTGTGTGTGCAGACTCTTGGAGGAGAGAGAGAGAGAGAGAGGAAGTAGGAGGAAAATGGAAGTTGAAGGTCCATTTATCACCAGCGGATTCATAGAAATCTCCATTCTGAGCAAGCAAATTCAACGCTATACGTGTAGGTTTTATATCACCACGAGATTTCCGGCCTCCCTTTAGTTTCCATTAGAACTCGCAACATGGATATTTCTAGTAGATATTTTCAATTATTAAGTTAGTTAGTTATTCTTATTCGATAGAGATTTCTGCCGTTACGTCATTAACTTTTCCTTAAACTTAAGTACGAAATACCATCAAGAATAATTCAATGGACAAAACGGACGAATAATAATAATAATGGAGGAAAAAGCCGGTGTGTGTGCGAGATGATAGAATCTAAATTTCTACATGAACGAACGAATGAATGAATGAGTGAATGAATGGACTTGTCCAAATGTATTTGAAAACGAAAGAATGAGGGGAATGCAATGCAACTAAATAAATAAGCTTGGAATGCTGTCGAAATGGTTTTGTGATGGAAATTTGAATGAGTTGAAAAATATGAATGTTTATGTACAGGAATTTCACGTGGCGTATGTTTTCATAACGATGGCGAATTCACCCCGTCCAGGTGTCTGGGTATTGGAAAGGTCACATGATGACGGCAAGACGTTTCAACCTTGGCAGTATTTCGCTGACACACCCGGGTAAGCAACTCCTTTCTTCCTTTCTTCTCTCCCTCAATAAAGACTGCTGACTCATCTTCATTCAGTCTTTTCTCCCACGTCCATATTAACATTAGATAGAAAAATTGCATGGGCAACTCCAAGTTGAGACATATGCAACAATTATTTTTGCACACAGTATACCGAGTATACGTACCTAAATATAAATATAAATAGGGGAAGCTCATGGAAATATGAAGTTAATTTGTGCTTAAATATTGAAAATGTCATGATTTTGGATGTGTAGAGACTGTGAGAGGATGTTTGGAGTTGACAGTCTTCAAGGGATAACTCGAGACGACTCTGTCGTTTGTGACACTCAATTCTCCAAAGTCGTTCCCCTCGAAGGTGGTGAAGTAAGTCCGTTCGTCACTCTATAAAACTCTATAAAACTCTATATCCATTCCAAAACCATCTTCATTTCCTGTCACATGTTTTCTCCTTTCACTCCAACTCTTTCTCTTCCTCACTCTCTCTCTCTCTCTTTCTCTCCTTGATTTTCTCTATTACGAAAAGCACACGTTAGGATTGAATTACGTATTTGTGCAATTAAATGTAATTGATAGACAATTCATTACTCTGTCTGCTCTTGACAATTGTCATTATATTAAATTACATGTAATTACGCTTGTAGATATTAAACGAGCGGAGAAAAGGAGAGAAAGAGAGAGAGACAATTCTCTGGTTGTTTTCTCGAATGGTTGATAATCCAAAATTGATTTCCTTGTAAAGTGAATCGACTTAATTATGAGCGAATGTAAAAACAGATGGATGGCGATAAATCCCTGTCACAGTTTTGTTGTTGTTGCTATCAAATGGCTTCTTATACTTTATAGTGCGAAAGAAACCTGTGAAATGTACTTGAAATGTACATGGAATTTTTGAATTGAATATTTTAATGAGGGGTACAAAATATGAATGATAAGTGTGTGTGTTTGTTTGTTGATGGGGTTTAGATTGTTGTCTCGTTGTTGAATAATCGACCGAGTGCGAGTGACTTTTTTGGTTCGCCAGTGCTTCAAGAATGGACTCGAGCAACAAATATCCGACTTCGATTACTCCGAACCAAAACACTTTTAGGGCATTTGATGTCGGTGGCGAGACAGGATCACACCGTCACTCGTCGAGTCAGTTACATTCTCACCCTTTTACACACAGCTTTCACATTTTACAACTTTTCACAATTTATATACAGGGAAAGAAAAAGCATGGAAGTGGTGCGCAAAAATTGTCCGGAAGTCCATTTAAAATTGTTTTTGTTGGGGGGGAATGTGATGATTGTATTGTATAGTATTTCTACTCGATAAAAGACATCAGTATTGGGGGTCGTTGTCGTTGTAACGGGCATGCGGACTTGTGTGACATAACGGATCCAGAGGATGCCTACAAACTCCTGTGTCGATGTCAACACAATACCTGTGGGGCTCAATGTCAAAATTGCTGCCCCGGATTCGTTCAGAAGGCTTGGCGTCCAGCAACCTACACCGCCCCATTCTTCTGCGAATGTAAAAACAAACAAACAAACAAAATACAAATTCATGAGCATTAAAATCATCCTCATTTGCATATTTCATGTCCATCCATTTGATTCCCAGTCATGTTCATAAATAAACAAATAAATGATGATAATAATTAATGTTGCCGACGATAATTATGGAAATGATATGATTTTGGGATAAACATGAGGACGATTGGATATTTCCATTATTATAATTGGGATTGTGATTATTCTAATGATTATTATTATGTGGAGTGGATACGAGGAGGAGCAGCGATATAAAAATATACTATATACGTTGTTATTCACAGTTGACATTCTATATACGAATGTATTTCCATTTCCATGTGTTCTGACTATTGACTACTGACTGACAAAAATGATTTAATTTCAGCGTGCAATTGTTTCGGGCACAGCAGTGACTGTTACTACGATGAGGAAGTTGACCGGAATCGGAGTTCGATTGATGTTCAAGGGAAATATGATGGAGGAGGAGTTTGCACTAATTGCAGAGACAATACCGAAGGAATTAACTGTAATAAATGTAAAGCCGGCTACTTCCGACCGTATGGAACCCCTCTCAACTCCACCGATGTTTGCCAACGTAAGCCAAATTAAGTGTTCACAGAAAGATATAACTAATGTATCGTATCGTATCGTATCGCATCGTATATATAACTAAAAACTTTATCCATACCATTCATTGTTCCATGAGAAGAGACCAAAAATGCGGAGTGTAGAAATATTCTCATCATTATTTTATTCTTTTTCTTTTTCTTTCTCTTTCTTTCTTTCGTCCGTCCGTCCGTCCTCAGTTAAAGTAAACAAAAGGGGCCGCTGATCCATATTTTATTAAATATTAAAATTAATTACTTGGATATTCCTCATATATTTTATATAATAATAAAGCTCCATCGTCATGTCATATCGCTTTATGTACATTAATATTAAATGTCGAGTCATTATCTCGAGTCCACACACACACACACACAAACAGGAGAGAAGGGAAATGTCATGAAATAATAAATATAAATCGACCCGCACAGGATTATCCATATATTACATTATGTACCTTTTATGTACAATATTATGTATCGATATTATTAGATCCACATTTTAAGGATGCGTCATCACGTTCATTCGATGTGATGACCCTTAATTATTTCCTTGAATAAAATATGAATGCCACGACAATTTATAATAATAATTTACATTTCTTATTTACTTAGGTGTCCATATATATACGTACAGACATGAGCTCCGAGTTGTGATATTCAGAATTTTAGAATTTAGAAGATAAGAGTTGTAATGTAAATGGTAAACTAATACCAATATTATAATGAAAGTTTACAAAATATGTTATTTTAGCCGGGATGGAGAATCAAAGGACGTCAAGTTAACTTAATGAAAATGAATGGAATTAAAAGGGGGGAAATCAAATCAAAGGAGAGAGTTTTGTGATTGTCAACACAATTAAATGACAATGGACAAAGTACAGGACAGAGTTGGTTGGGATATTCCATATTCCATATTCATTCCTGTGGTCAACTTAAATGTTGGGTAGTGTCCTAATTGATGGTTGGCTTGTCCATGATTATGAATTACAGATATTATACTGATATTATATGGCTGTGTGAGGGTGACGTGAGCGAAGTGAAGTGAATTGAAGTGACGGCAGTCCTCACTCCTCACTCCTCACCCGACTTTCCATGTACCTACATTTTGTACACACAACGGACGGATAATTATTATTTGTTTTATTAAAATCATAACATTATTTGATATTATATGCCTGCCTGAATATCTATCTACATTTACTTCCAAATCCTTGACATTCATTCTACAATCAAACCCACAAAAATGCTATAAAATCTATGTAAAAAAAGGGTACTATAAAAAATTCGAGATGATGTTTTGGTTTGTAAATAATTTTAGCTTGCCAGTGTGAGGCTTTCTACTCGACTGGGAATTGTGAAGAGGGCTCCGGACGTTGTGAGTGTCGAATTGAATTTCTAGAACCAAATTGTGACGCCTGCAACAACGGCTACTATGACTATCCCAACTGCAAACCGTGTGACTGTCATGCGAATGGAACTCGAGGAGAAGTCTGTGAGTTTTCATGCTATATTTCTTCCTTACAAAATGTTCATGTCTTCACCAGAAATTCTCTATTCATTGTACTTATTTTACACTTACTATTTATAACTTTCTTTGGATTTTATTAGGCCATGTTTCGGGAGGACAATGTCCATGTCTTCAAAACTTTGCAGGTTTACCCCACATTTCCGACTTTTATTTTTATTAAATTTTCTAATATATACTTTTCCAAAATGATCATTTTCGATGGAACATCTTAACTTGTGCGGCAATAATCCCCAATAAAATTGGAAAGTCCGTGTGTGTTTCATTTCATTATTTATCCATTTTGTGTATTCATTTGTTTTGAAAGAATGTAAATGTTATGCGTAAGGAATCTGTATCAACGGGACATTTCACAAGCTTTCTCTCTGTTTTGGTTTGTCATAGGGAAAAATTGTGACCGCTGTGCTGACGGATTCTACAATTTCCCGGAATGTCTTCGTAAGTAGAATAATTCGATTAAATATTGAAATTCTCATGCATATTTAAGCAAGTTGTCGTCCATTTGTTACACAATGTCCTTCGTTTTCCCATGGAAAACCCATGGAAAAATGTCATGGTGTGTAGTTGGAGTTGGAATGCGGAATGAGATGTGGCGATGGATAACTCGACTACAATTTGTTCTTGTACATATACTGTCTGTAGTATTTAAACGGATACTATCATCACATTGACAAACAAGAACAAAACTGAATTGACAATTGACATTCCCCCAATTTTTTCATGTTCATACCGTAATTTGTAACAATGAATTTTTTATTATTTATTATATATTTGACTATGAAAAGCTTGCGAATGTGAAGACCAGGGATCCGTCTCACCAATTTGTGATCTCCAAGATGGCCAGTGCGAATGCCGGAATAATTACGGAGGACGCCAGTGTAACGAATGTGAAGATGGCTACTTTGACTTCCCCACTTGCATCTGTAAACTCATTTCTCTCTCTCTCTTTTAATTGTACAATTTAATTGGCGAATAACATACATGAAATGGCAATAATGTGTCGTATTGTGCATATGAGGAATCCTCAAGTGCGTAGTAAACGAGTGTGTGGGTTCGCTTGACTTTTACATATGATTAAATGATAATCATTTGAATAATTCAGACTGCAACTGTGACGTTCGGGGAACGCGGAAAGGTTCCTGCGACAAAGAGAATGGAGTTTGCCTATGTCGAGAGGGCTACGGAGGAATACGTATGCTCTCTTTCATTATCATACCATTTTAAAGATATATCTGTATTAATTATATCATTCCTTCCAACTATCATATCTGTATAAGGTTTCCATTTGTTTTATAAAAAAAAAAAATTGTGTTCACACAGGATGTGACCAATGTCTTCCAAGTTATTATGGCTACCCGGAATGTCGACTTTGTAATTGTAGCACGGTCGGGAGTGCAACTACGATTTGCGATGCCACTGGGAAATGTCCATGTTTGCAAGCCTTTTCGGGTAATCCAAATTACAAAAATATAAGATGAAAATCCATTTGACACTGTCTCTATCTCTCTCTCTCATTCATTCCTTCATTCATTCATTCATTAATTCATTCACTGAGAGAGAGACAAAGAAAAGTTGGTCATTTGAAATCATGGTTTTGTGGGGTTTTTTAAGCAATTCACTGTTCTACTCTAAATTCTAAATGAATTGTGAATTGTGGTGTGTTTGTTTTGTGTAGGGAGACGTTGTGACCAGTGCACGCCGGGCTACTATCAGTATCCTGATTGCCTTCGTTAGTGCCACAATTAATTATTTTTTCAACACTCCATCAAACACATTTAAATATTTGAGGATTTTGATATTAAATGAGAGTCCTCGAGTCAGTCAGTCAGTTTTGGTGTGTCGGTGTCGGTGGGCTCTGGCATTTGATAATTATCTCATCATGTACTCCTTGCATTCATTTATATATCCATGATATTTCCCATTCTCCGTTACAGCATGTGAGTGTAATAATGATGGTTCCATGGGGGTCTCCTGTGATGACGAAGGGAAATGCCAATGCAAATCTAATTTTGACGAGGATAAATGTACTGCGTGTCGTGAAGGCTTCTACATTTTCCCACAATGTGAAGGTAAAAAAAAAACATTTTATTTTAAGATATTTTATTTCAAACGACTCAAAGTTTCGAGTTTAAAATGAATATTAAATCTTGTTATGTATTAAAAAATGTAAGACTAAAAAGCTTTCTGTCTGTCTGTCCTTCTGTAGAATGTAATTGCGATCCAGCTGGTGTGATTGAATCATTCAGTGGTTGTGGGGATTCGCCACCTGGAGAATTATGTCAATGTAAACAACGGGTGCAAGTTAAGTACACAAATTCATGTTGTCACTCTCAAAATGGACATATCTTTTCATTGTGCACACATGGGAAAATTGATTGCAAATAATGCAAGCCATCGTGGTTGGTGAAAGAAGTAGAAAATTCATTTTTACTATCATTTTTTTTTAATAACAGGTCGAATTTGTAATGATTGCAAACCTTTATTTTGGAATCTGCAACAGTACAATCCACTTGGATGCGATGGTAAAGAATTGCTCCTTTTTTTTACCGTTAAAGTTTTTTAATGTTTTAGGAATTTGTACTTTAAAATCTTGGTTGTGCTTTCCTTTGGCAGATTGTAACTGCTATGTTCCGGGTATTCTTGGGGGTGTTGAAGTTTGTGATGGCAAAACGGGTGATTGTGAATGCAAACCCAACGTTGGTGAGTCCTTTTTTCCCCTTCCATTGGAATACACAAGAGAAAGTGTCGGCGTTTATTTTATTCCTTCTCATTTTGAATTTGAATTTGAATTGCAGGATCCAGACAATGTGAACAATGTCGAGATGGATATTTCAATTTGACTGCTGGGAATCTTCTCGGATGCGACGGTTAGACATTTATTTATTTAGTCATTTAGTCATTTCCCAATTTCATATATGTAAATATTATTTTTCTCCAACGAATGTACATGAGAGAGAGAGAGATAAAACAATATGTTTGTGTAGACTGTGGTTGTGATGTTGGTGGAGCCGGAAGTAACATTTGTGACAAAACATCGGGGCAATGTGCGTGTCGTCCAAGAATCAGTGGTCAAACGTGTAAAAAGCCGTTACAAACTCATTACTTTCCGACACTCCATCAATTCCAACTGGAAGCGGAGGATGGCTCAACACCCGTCGGTGGACCTGTCCGATTTGGATACGATGACACAATTTTCCCGGAATATTCTTGGCGAGGTTATGCCGTCTACTCTCAACTACAGGTATACAAGCAAAATACGATCAAATTACTGTACTCACGATTTACTTAAATCATAAGACGTAAATACATGGTGAGAGAGATTTGTTGAAGCAACTGATTACTAATGAAATTGATGTGAATTTGTAGCCTCAAACGAATCACGAAGTTTACGTAGAGAAATCCTCGCTGTACCGCGTCGTCCTTCGTTATATCAATCCGGGAGAACAAACGGTTGTGGGTGAAATAATTGCAAGTCCAGACAATCCAAATGACTCTGAATTCAAGTACAAAGTGAAATTTGAACCGAAACATACTCAAGGACAATTTTTGACGGTGTCTCAAGCAGGGAACATCCCTGCCCCTGCTCCCTTCGTACTCAACCCTGGACGATGGCATTTCTCCCTCAAGAGCGACCAGTACCTTTTAATCGTACGCTCACTCACTCACTCACTCGCTCATTCATTATCATTTTTCTATTTCTCAAATTTAGCTTACTAGTAGGTATACTTTATTCATTTTTTCGCAATCATCCAATCGAATTGACTAATATTCGTTCCATTTTACGTAGGATTATTTTGTCCTGTTGCCTGAAGCCTACTATGAAGGTTCAATTTTACAAAAGAAAGTGAGTGAGCCCTGTTTGTTGAATGTGACGAATACGAGAGGGAAATCGAATCTCATCATCCCCGACCCCTGTGTTTTATTCCACTATCCCAGTTTGACCAAATTTGATTCTGTTCTCGGGACCGAAAGTTATGTCAATGAAGACGGTGACAAAGTGGAGCCACTTCAATTCTACAGTGAACCGAAGGTGAGGAGAAGGAGAAAGAAAGAAGGATTCAATCAAAATACGTTAACTACAAATAGATTAATCACCTTCGGACTCCATATTAATTCATTTGACGTGAATGTGCGTATTTCTGTTGTTTTTTTTTTGAAGGTGTTGAAGAGTTTGAAAGTGGAAGGGGATCGAATGGTCGTACTTTCGCCACAACAGAGAGAACTGGAACTGGATTTGACGGTGAACAAAGGTGGTCGTTATGCTCTCGTCCTGGAATACTTCACACCGAATGGCGCAAATATCACCAAAATAAATGTCGAGTCCACGTCAAAGAAAGGGATGACCAAAGGTCACGCTCTCGTCTACAATTGCCGACACGCAACACCCTGCAGACAAGTCATGACCACCAGAGATGGAGAAGTCGCCGTTTTTAGATTCGATCAAAGCTCCATTAACATTAAACTCGAGGTTTGCTTGTTTGTCCCATTCCACCACCAACACCGATTCCAATCATGCACACACACACATACATAAGTAAACATTTAATGACATTGAATGACAGTTAATGTATTTGTTCGTTTTGTATTTGTCCTTTGTATAGGTGCCCACAAACATAACGGATAAAATCGCAATTCATTCGGTGACTGCAGTTCCACTGGGCAAGTGGTCATTGGATCATATCCGACCCAAAGAATATTGTATCATCAAGAATGGTTCGTGTATCATCTCCTCATACGAACTCCCACCAGACTCCACAAAGGTATTCCCACCATTCCCCCCCCCCCCATTCATTTCTTTTCTCCTCCATTTAATTGTCACACGAAAACGAATATAGTATTTCATTTTGATGATGTTGTCTTCTCTATTTTACAGATAGAAGCAGAATCTGGGGATCCTGACCGAGTTGTCGAAGGTACATAAGCAGACATGGAATAGAATTTATTGATGCTTTCACTCTTTTGAATGTAAATTAATTTAACGCACAAGAATTAACAAAAATTGATAATGGTTTTGTCTGCAGAATTTTTGCTCCCACCCGGTGTGACGGATAAGAGCTTGGTTCTTCTCGACAGCAATGACAGGAAGATTGAGGTGGCTGGTAAAGTTTCGAATCCCGGGTATTACACCTTCCTCGTTCACTACCATCAGCCAGATAATCCAGGTAAAACACTCAATTCACCATTATTAATTGGATATACATGTATCATTTAAATAAAGAACGTTGGGAAAGGTTATCATTTATAAATTTGAAATTTGTCGTGTGTATAGATTTCACTTTGGAAGTCCTCATTAAAAATGGTCAACATTATGAGGCTCGCGTTCCGATTGTTCATTGTCCATCCACAGCCGGATGTCGAGCTCCCATCGTTCAAGATGACAAGAATTCACGATTTTATGTGGATGAGAATTTTGAGCTGACATTGAAATCTCCAAAGAATGTTTTGATTGACTACATCGTCGCCGTTCCGGCACCTTATGAAAATCAACGAGAGCTTGAAAAGTACTTGGAACAAACACCACTTGACGAAACTCGAAGGTTCATCGCGGAATGCGGGAAAAATCACATGTACTTGGCCAAAAATACGAGCGGTGAGTGAGAGAAATCCAATGTCCAATGTTAACCGAATATCAAAGGATTTTGAATGACATTTCATTTCCAATTTGACCTTCCCTATAATAATAAAATAATTTGATGGTGTGTATAGAATTTTGTCGGGATGCGGTATTCTCTCTCACATCCGAATACAACAATGGAGCATTACGTTGTCAGTGCGATGTGGAGGGTTCCTACAGTTTTGAATGTGAAGAATTTGGGGGGCAATGTAACTGCAAGGACTACGTCATTGGTCCGTCCCCAATCATAATCATACATTACATTGTCCATCTCTCTTAAAATCTCTCATTATTCCATGTTATCATCCCAGTAAACAGTAAATACATGTTTGATTACATGAATGATTCAAATTCGAATACAGGAAGACGTTGTGAAAGATGTAGAACTGGATATTTTGGATTCCCCAGTTGTAAACCCTGTGACTGTCCATCCACTGCCCTTTGCGACCCCGAAAATGGTCATTACAATTCTCAACTTCTCAATTCCTACCATAAAATGATTGATGACATGAAATGATCATTGATCGTTGATTCCATAATTTGCAGGCGCTTGTATTTGTCCTCCGCGAGTGACTGGGGAGAGATGTGACACGTGTGAGCCGTTGACATTTGGTTTCGATGCTCTGATTGGTTGCGAAGAATGTGCTTGCAGTCCTCTTGGAGTTGAAGGTGGAAATCTCCAGTGCGATCTACAAACCGGACAGTGCCAGTAAGCCTTCTTTTTTCTTTTTTCTCAAATTATCAATCAGAATAAAAATAAATGTATTCAAGTAATTGGAGTAGTTCGTTCTTTTGAATGCTTTAATGAATTATTATAAATTATCATGTCGTTTTGGATGAATGAAGGTGTCGTCAAAATGTGGTGGGTCGTTCGTGCGATCATTGCGTTCCCGGTTACTGGGCTTTCCCATATTGTCAACTTTGTGACTGTGACCTTCGTGGAACGACTGGAGATATCTGCAGTCAAGTACCGTCCACAATCCACTAAATCAAATCATTTCAGTTTATTATTAATCATCATCAAGTTTCATTATTCCCTGTTTGGTTTTGGTTTGTGTACTTTATCCGAATTTCCATTTTGATCACAGGAAACGGCGGAATGTCACTGTAAAGACCAAACTACAGGTTTGAAAATGCACAAAATATCCAAATTATCGTATTTATTATATTATATTAAATATTATTATTGCATATGTTTCTAAATGGATGTGTAATGATTTACAGGACGTGGATGCGACACATGTAAAGTGGGCAGCTTTAACATGGAGGAGAAAAACCCGAATGGATGCACCAAATGCTTTTGTTTTGGCAAAACTTCTCGATGTTCTTCCTCTGCCTTGCTCTGGACTCAAAGTACACTATAAACATCATTCCTTCGGATGACCCACAAAAAAACAATAGATATTTTTAAATTGACCACAGGACACAGTTCTAATAATTTGGATTTTGTTTGTCTATAGTTACTGCTGGGAAACGTCAAACGACGGGAGTGATCTTTGACCCAGCTCGGAATACTTTAATTGAAGAAACCAGTTTTGAAATTGAATTTGAAGAAGTGTCAAATGATGAGGATTCGAATGATTTCATTCCAGCCTATTTACCCGAGGACACAATTCCCGCTGGGAATGAGTCCAGTGTCGTCTATTTCCGTGCTGCTCTCCCCTCAAATCATTTGGCTTCGTATGGTGGGAGATTGACCTACAATCTTGTCTCAGACCCCGAAGATGCTGAAGGTGAGTCACTTTTCATTCTCATTACAAGCTACAGCTGCATGTTCGAATCCTTTTCCTGCATCATTGTTTGTCTATAGAGCGAGAATCCTTTGGTGGACCGGATGTCATTCTCGAAGGACGAGAATTGTCACCATCTTCAAATGTCATTCGTCTCTTGCATTATGCCATCGATCATTTGGATGGAGAGAACACCATGAAAATGTCTTTGCCCATCAAAGAGGAAAATTTCGTGGTGTTGAGTCCAACTGGGGGTTTGGTGGCCGCGACGAGGGATCAACTCATGATCGTCCTCAAAGAGCTTCGGTCAGTTTACGTGCGGGCAGCTTATTGGAAACGAACCCGTGAAGCCAAGTAAATCCCCCCCACCAATTATCTACATGTATTTGTATTCATATCCACAATTAAATGAACAATATCCTTTCTTTTAATAACTACAAATTTCTGATTAGACTGTCTGCGTTTGGATTGGAAATTGGAACGGATGAGTATTCATCTCAAGATTCCAGAGCTGTATCCGTGGAACATTGTCAATGCCCACCAAACTACCAAGGTTTATCATGTGAAGAGTGTGCACCCGGATATTATCGTTCTCCAGCCGGCCCATTCGGAGGTTTCTGTGTTCCGTGTCAATGTAATGGACATTCCGAGACTTGTGATCCCGTCTCTGGCGTCTGTTTGGCTTGTCAACATCGAACGAAAGGAGATCATTGCGAAATGTGTGACGTTGGATATCACGGAGATGCTACGTCTGGGACGCCATATGATTGTTTAATCTGTGCCTGCCCCATCCCCGTCACTTCCAACAAGTTGGTCCCAATTCACATCAATCATCATTTAAATTTAAATACCCTTTCACAACAATGTCACAATCAATCTGCCCTCATTCCTTCACACGTCCACCATAATCCATAATTTGTTCGTTCTCCTTTTAGCTTTGCTACAAGTTGTGAACTTTCACCGGACGGCTCGGAGATCAGCTGTGAATGTTCACCTGGTTACATTGGAGCACGTTGTGAAGCCTGTGGGCCAGGATTTTATGGACAACCCGAAGTTCAAGGTAACATTTATAAAAGCGCTCGCTTCATGTCATAATTTGAAAAGAATCCGAATTCCTTGATGAATCACTCTTACAACAATTAGATGTGTGATGATTGATTGATTGATTTATTGGGTGTAGGAGACTACTGCAAACCATGTGAGTGTTCTGGGAATATTGACGTGCATAATCCGGGGTCATGTGACACGGTGACTGGTCGATGTATGGTGTGTCTGAATAATACGGGTGGACCTGCCTGTAATCTCTGTGCATCCGGTTTCTACGGGGACGCCGTCGAGTTGAAGGATTGTCGTCAGTGTGACTGCCAGCAAAATGGGACAGAGGAGTGTGACAGCATGACCGGAGATTGTCGATGTTACAACAATGTCATTGGTTTGAATTGTAATCGTTGTCGACCGGATCACTATGGGCTCTCACGAAATGATAGGACCGGATGTCAATATTGTGATTGTGGGATTGCATCCGAATCCACACAATGTGACGATTATACTGGACAGTGTCGATGTAAACGAGGAACCACCGGACGACGCTGTGAAAGATGTGCACCTGGCTATTGGAATTACTCGGAAGATGGATGCCTCCGTATGTCATGTTCTCTTTGTCTCTTTCTTTCTTTGTTTGGAGCTCAATCATTTCTTGTAACCTACAGAATTATTTCCTTGTGTTTTGCTTGATCCCATTTCCTTGCAAGGTATTTATTAATTTATTTGTTTAATGTGATTTTAGCGTGTGAGTGCAATCAAGATTATGCGATTGGAGTTGGATGCGATCCGGAGACTGGCCAATGTTCTTGTCTACCCGGAGTGGTCGGGGAAAAGTGTGACCGGTGTCCGTATAGATGGGTCCTCATTGAAAATCGAGGATGTCAATCCTGTGAATCGTGTCATCATCAACTTTTAGATGACACCGATCAAATGGCCGCCATCTTGAATCCCGTCAAAGAAGATTTCGACGTATAAACAAACACTCAATATACGATGATATTTTATTCTTTACTTTAATTTTAATTTCTTGAAATCATAAAGGGATTTACAGATAATTGAATTATTAAAGGGAATCTCTCTTGATTTGTTTTTAGTCTGTGGCTGTGAGTTATTTTACAACACAGAAGTTGGCCTATTTCAATGACACGGCTGCCAGTCTGGAACCAGAAGTTCGACTTTTGGATCCCTCTCGTGTGGATTTGAATCCATTCTATTCCACAGTTGACATGCTCGAATCCGATTCCAAATCATATAAACAAAAAGTAAGTGTGTGTTATATCATTCATTCCTCATGTGGATAATTATTATGATATTTATAATAATAATATACTTTTCTGGGAAATGTACTAATTGTAAGTTGTATGAATTTTGGAATATTTTGTTTTGTTTTAGGTGGACGTGAGTTTTGACAGTTTAAAAGATAAAGCCAGACTGAGTGACAAATTGAGAGACAAATCATTTGAAGTTGAATCCAAGGTTCAAGAAGCCGTTGCAAAAGCTACTAAAGCCGTTTTTGAAACGCAAGATCTCATGGCCGGACTTTTGGCTGATGAAAAATGTAAAATCCCCAATTAATAATAATAATTGCAAATAATGATTCAAAATGAGAGGAGAAAAAATGTGTTGAATGGGGGGATGTTTCTATTAGATTCGAGTCCACAAACGGATGCAGCGATGGCTGAAGCACAAGGAATAATCGACTCGATGCGGAATGTGGAATTCAATGCGGATGACGCTTTACAAGAGCAAAAGAACGCGGACAAGATTTTAAGAGAGATCAAAGAATTCGTTGCGCCCGTCAACAACATCACCAAAGACATTCGAAAGGAAGCCGATAAAATCGCTAGCATCAAAGAAAAATTAAAGGACATTCGAAATCAAAGTGACTACGCCATTCAAACTGCCCAGAAAGCCAATGAAATTTCGAATCAAATCAAGTAAGTCATCCCCGCAATCAATTGAGTAATTGAAGCATTTGATTTTCCATTTTCCCCATGAAACCAAAAAGAAAGAAAATTAGAAAATGTCCTCTTTTCGCTTTCCATAGAGATGCCAAATTCCCAGCTAAATTTGCTGTACTGGAACTTCGAGCTGCGGAGATGGAAAATAATTCGCGAAATGCGAGTAACGCCAACGCAAAAACTGAACCAATTTTGGAGGAGTTGGACGATTCGCTTGAAGCTTTGAGTAAGATCAAGAACTGATTAATGATTAATGATTAATGATTCCTCCAAATTCACCAAACCAAATACGCATTATCGGTATAGATTTGAGTGTTGAATGCATTAACAGAGAGAATTGTGTTTGTTTGACTCGGTATAGACACGATAACGAAAAAGATAACGGAGATGAATGATCCGTTGGCGGAGAATGTGAAGACGCTTCAGGATGAACTGGCAAATAATCGGGATACAATTCGGCAGAGTCAAGAGCACGTTCGGAAGCTGAGACAGGAAGCAGATGAGTTGGACACGATGTTGGGTGACACACGGACGGCATCCACAAACGCAGTCTCTGCTGCCACAGCCTACCAAAAGGTATGAAGCTACTCAAAAAATAACAAATCCCCCGTTGTTTAATCTTTAATTAGGTAAGATAACTTTGTTTTGACTTTAACTTTTTTATCTGCTTAAGATTGCGGATGCGTTGGAAGAAGCGAGACAAAAAGCTCAGCAAGCCAAAGTGAATGCAGACAATACGACAGCCATGGTAAAACTTCTTTTCTACACTATATTCAACTCCATTTTTGTGTGCATGAATGCATGACTGATGGGATGATGATTGATTATGATTGCTTTATATTTGGTGACTTGATGTGTAGACGAGTGGAGTGGATCAGTTGGCTCAGATCTCGAGGGAACCCTCGTCCAATTTACTCAGACAAGCCAGACAGTCGGTGGAAAATGTGGAGCAAGAACTGAAAATCCCATTGAAAGATGCCAAAATCTCCATGCAAGAAATCGAGACGAATAATACCAACACAAAATCTGCTCTGAATTCCATCGAAAAGTACAATAAATAGAGATTTTATTTTTTTTAAAGTTGATTTGATTAATTAAAAGGATGAGAATGAATCAATCTCTTGTCAAAAGGAATGAATTAAAACTAATTAAGCCGGATTATGATGATGATGATGATGTAGAGCTCTGGATAAAGTGATGGTTCCCGGGGACTCGCATGATCTGTACAATTCCATTGGAGTCTCAGACGAAGGGATTGACAAGGCCAAGAATGCATTGGGAAGTGTCGAGGAAATCATAAGGAATGTCGAGAGGGACAGCATTCGCGCCCGGGCTCTCCCCGTCACCGTCAATGATTTAAATGAAGGCGTCGGCATTTCTGATAGCCAACGTAATTAACAATTAACATCCTCTCACCATTTATTATTCAATAATTCTCCAATAATAATTCTGTCTAATGATAAGAAACTGTTTGTATGACTTGATTGATTGATTGCGGCAATTGGGATTGTATATTGTAGTGAAACAGGCCAAGGAGTCGATTCCATTGTCAGAGGCGATCACTGGGAATTTAGAGTCCAAGAAGCCTTTATTGGAGGAGAATAAAATGGATTTGGGGACCAAAATTGCAGATTTGAAAGCTAAAATTGCATCTGCTCGAGAACAAGCGAATCGAGTTCCGGTGGGGATGAATTTGGATCAAACTTCCGCCTTGTTACTAGCCAATCCACAATCATTGGAATCCCAACAGACTCAAACTAAATTATCCGTCTATTTCAAAACAGCTGAGCCTTACGGTTTAATTCTCTATCTTGGAAATGAAGCCGGGAAGAAAGGAGAAGTCCGTTCGTTTTCTTTCACTCTATTATTTCTTATTTCCTTCATTACATAATTTACATATGAGATTACATGTATCTTCTTTTATGATTATTTTTTCAATAAAAATGAGTTGTTTTATTTCATAATGTGAATTTGACGACACGATATGATGTTGGTTGAGTACAGGAGGATTTCTTGGCAATGGAAGTGGACAATGGTTACCCCACGTTGACGATGGACTTGGGCTCTGGACCACAAAGAATCCGAAATGACAAGTTTGTGGCGGATGATCAATGGTACAAAGCGACGGTGAATCGAGTTGGGAAATCCGTTCAGTTTACAATCTCTGAAGAGGATCAATTTGAGCAAACTAAGGACTATCCAAGTGAAGGCTACATCACCGGATTAAAATCCTTATTCAATGTGGATAAAAATTCATCGCGATTGTACGTGGGTGGTCTCCCACCGGAAGTCAAAAGCCCTGTCCGTTTCTCCAGCTATCGAGGAATCATTGAAGATTTAACGATCGGAGATGAGAAAGTTGGTCTATGGAATTTCAAAGAAGGACAAAATCTCGCACCCGCCTTGGAAAGGTTCATTTATTATCATCATAATTAATAATAATCCTCGCCTCTAGTTTTCTTTTACAGTCCTAATTAATTTTGAGGATTTTCCATGGGTAATGTTTTTTTTATATTTTTTTATAGGGACAGATTTGTTGATTTGCGTCCTCAAACTGGATTGAGATTCCAAGGGAATGGATATGCAATTTTGGATCGTAAACCGTATCAATTGAGAGAGAGATCTGCCATTCGTCTCAAATTCCAAACTCGTGCTTCTGATGGGCTTTTATTCCTTGTTGGGCGTGGGAGGAAATTCCTTTCCATTGAATTGGAAAACGGCACCGTCGTCTTTAAATATGATTTGGGAAGTGGACCAGCTCGAATTCAAACCCCAGAGACTTACAATGATGGCCGATGGCACAAAGTGGACGCCGTACGTTTCTCATCTGAATCTGCAATCTACAATCCCAATTTTCCATGTAGTTATTATTATTATTTGATTTGTCATTTGATTAATTAATTTTCAGGTTCGGGATAAACAAAGTGCAAATTTGCGAGTGGATTCGAATTTGCGGGGGAGAGGTGAAAGTCCAGGCCCACAGATCAACTTGGGAGTGTCGGATTACATGTATTTCGGTGGGTATCCTGGTCAACATGGCTTCCCAGAAGTTTCTCAACGGAATTTTGAGGGTTGCATTGACAATGTGACGGTGGATGACAAACCCGTGGATTTGGCACAAGCCGTGGAAACACGCTACACTTTGGTCGGCTGCCCAACACCCCAATTTGATCAAGTTGTTGCCACTTTTGGTGGTGAAGGATATGTACAGTTAACAGCCGCGGATTCCCCCGAATCCGGTCCGTTTTCTTCACACTATTCCCAAATCTGAAATTCTAAACAATCAATCAATCATGTATACAAACCAGAGTTTTTTTCCATTAAAAACTTTGTCTTATATATATATACATCTTTTTATGAATTCCAGGTCCATCGATTGCGGACAATGATGAGATATTTGAGTTGAACTTCCGGTTCCGGAGCAATGCGACACATGGCCTCGTATTTTACGGGGCAAATCCGGATCAGTCCAATTATTTATCCGTCTCGATAGCGGAAGGATTATTGTATGTGAAAACGGAGCCGGGTGGTGCTCAAGTGAGGACAGACTCGTTGAATGATGCCAATTGGCATGTCATCACTGTGACCAGAGACCGGAAACGTTTACTCGTTCTCGTCGACGACACTTCCGAATATTCGTAAATTCAAATTCAAATCCAAATATTCCTTCTACATTCATACATTCTTTTTTACATTCATCTTGAGTTTTTCACTTTTTCAGGGGTTGAATATGAAAATATGAATGTAAATGGGGATTTTTTGGGGGGATTTAAATTGGAATAAATATAGGGAAAATGCTGGGAGTGGTCCACTTTATTTGTCTGCACCGGGGTCTCAACTCTATTTCGGTGGTCGACCAGAAGATTATCCAATGAAAACGGATGCAGCGGTAGCGGATGTTGCTTTCACTGGTTGTTTGGGAGACATTAGCATCAATGGGAAGCGACTGGATTTCACGAATGCATTCGTCAAGGATTCCACTCTGAGTCAAAAATGTACGAGTGGAGTCGTCAAGGAAGCTGACGAGCCATTGACAATCCATAAAATTCCAACGATTCCACAGGAAGAATCCGAATCGGAATCGGAGGATGAAAATGAGACGATCCCTCGTTTCCCTCCGTCAACAGCCTCTACAACGACGACCACATCCATTCCAGGGATATTCGGAGAGGATGATTTTGACTACAGTGAAGAGACGACGACGTCCACGACGACTCCATCCCCCACTCGGAAACCCAAACTTGAAAAACCAACCCCAACACCATTCATGCAATGTGCATTGCCGTACAGGGAACCACCAATGGAGGATGACGACGTGTCCATTGAAGATGGAGTTCGCTTTGGGAATTATGAAAAGACGTCACGATTGGAATTTAAAACGTTTGAAGATGACAAGAGTCGATCATTGTACTCGATTGAGTTCAAGACGAATTCCCCTGATGGTCTCCTTTTCTTCCGATCCGATTTCGTCAAATCGGATTTTGTGGCTCTGTTCATGCGACGAGGTTTCCTTCATTTTGCTTTTGATTCGGGCTCTGGACCTGCAATTTTGAATTCCACTCGAGCATTGAATGACTCCCAATGGCACACCACCAGTTTCTCACGCTATCAAAATGGAGGAGAACTCACCGTCGATGGAGTCATTCAAGCGACTGGGAATTCCCCCGGAAGTACAACCGACATCAATGCCGGACCCACACTTTACATTGGCGGACTCCCAGCCGAAGCCTGGGCAAAGAAACTCACCGCCAAGAAACTGATGGCCATCGATTCCGCTTTTAGAGGATGCTTGAGGAATTTCTTGATTAAAGGGAAAAGCCCTGGAACTCCAACTGTTCGTCAGTCTGTCGAGCCCTGCACGGATGATGTCGAGCCCGGCTACTTTTTCTATCCAAATGAAGGCTATTTGAAAATCGGTATCCATTCTAACTAATTAATTAATTAATTAAACTTTTCTTGACATCCTCCTCATTCAAATCATTCAAATCCTTGTGACTTGACATTGACATTTTGTTTCCTTATCCTGTGCATTTGTGTAGGGAAACACTTCAAAGTGGGACAAAATATCAAGATATCGTTGAGCATGAAACCGAGACATCCGTCGGGTCTCATCATGTCCATCCATGGGAACAAAGACTACATCGTCTTGCAAATGGTCAATGGAACTGTCAACTTCACCGTGGACAATGGTCATGGTCCATTCTCTAGCAGTTTCTCCAAGGGACACTTCGATCTTTGTGATGGCAAATGGCATACCATTCTCGGTAATAATTTCATTGAATACATAAATAAAAAACTACAATCGAATCCTGCCTGTGGTTTTTTTAGTCTATTAGGAATCTTAAATCTATAAAAAGTTTGATTGTGATTTTATTTCAGCTACCAAGACAAAGAATGTAGCGACGTTGGCCATTGACGGACAACATGCTCAAGTGGGGATGGGACGACTCAAGAGCACCGCGACGGACACGAATCATCCCGTCTATTTGGGTGGTCAACCAGTTCCAAATGCTCCAGGCGTTGAAACAACTGCTCAATTTGTAGGCTGTATAAAGGATTTCGTTGTTCAAGGTCGATTGCCATTTAAATTCACGTATGATTCCATCGTTGGGGGCAAAGTGGCGTTACACAGTTGTCCCGCCAATTAGTTTTGAGTCCCCACCCCCGACTCCGACCCCCGACCCTACCCCACCCCCACCACTACATTCTCACCCATAGACTTTGCATGCAAACTTTAGTGTGGGATGTCAACGAAATAAATTTTACCCTTTGTTTTTTTTTTGTTTTTTTTTCCTTGTATGTATTTTGTATAAATTTGATGTATAGTGTAGAATTTAGAACTTAGATTTCCCTATATTAAAATACTCTCATGTTATTTTTATCCTTACTTAATTAATGAATATGATTGAAATACTTATATATTGAATATGTGTAATAGCGTAATGTAATAGCATAGATGAAAACAAATGACTCTATTTCGTTCTTCTCAAGTGCCACGGGAAAGCTACAAAAAAACTGCCAGTGAATTGGACTCTGTCCAAATTCCACACCTTAATTAAACAAATAAATAAATAATCTATTTATTTATTTATATAATATAATATATTCGTACTTAAACTAATGATACCCTAATTTGCCATTACAAATACTCATATATACTTAAAATATACAAGTAGTTTTAGTTTCCTTACTATTCATTTCATATAGAATAGACTTTACGCCTTTTATTCCTTTCAAGTTTTGAAAAGAAAATGTTCCTAAAAGAAAGTATAGCCATAGTTTATGGTTAGTAAAATTAGAAGAATGCGGAAGAAAATAGGGAGAAAAACTAGATAAAACGGGAGGATAAAGGTACGAAAGTATGTATAAGTATAGTACCTAATTTACTTGTCATATTATTATTATTATATTATACTACTGTAGTCTGTATTTAATGTACGGATAAAATGAATTAAAATGTAATGAGTTGGCTGTGCAGGGAATGGAAATTCTGTATATATACTTACTTAGTTACTTATAATGTTATAATTCTCACGGATATTCCTAATTAAATGTTAGCTTGCTTTAAATTTGTAACTTTGGTAAATAGTAGGATAAGAAAGAATGGGAGTTTCTGTATATAAATCATAAATCAGTACGTATGAAATGAATATTGTGTGGTGAGATTGTTGTTGTTTGTTTAGTCGGGTATTTTATTATAGATATTATGAATAATTGTGTCTGGTGTTGTTTTGGGGGAGGAGATGATTTGATATTTGATATTTGATATGGAGAGGCGATATCACACAGTAGATTGACCAAATATTGTACACAAATTGTAATAATCTTTATAGCGATGAGAACTTCTTCATTATGAGTTTTTCTAATCATAGCATTTTATTTAATTGTATTTGCATTTGTACTTTCCATTTCCCTTTCCTTTTCGCCCACTCCTCCACGTCCACAATTATCATCATCCATATATATCGTAATTTATGTTGTAAATACAGCAGTTATACGATAGACAAATCCGTTTGACATGTATCATTATTATAAGCATAAACTATATAAATTAATATTCCATGTTAAAGTTCAATTGTAAAAACAAAACATCGTGTAAGTCGATCAGTGTCCTAAATGAATAAAAAGTCTTTTCTAAATAATAATTACATTTTCTCTTCCAAGTCTCATCAGTTGATCAGTGAGCCAGAACTGCTTAACTGGTAACCCATGCACTCATCCGACATGTACATACATTGCATGTCATTGCAACTTGTGTAATTAATAAATTATTTGCAATTTACAATCATTTCCTTACAGCTAATTTGTACCATTTTCAAAACAAAGTGACTAACAAAATAACAATGTTGGCATTTTTGTGATTGGCAATATAATATATTGAATATATATTTGTCGTTCATAATGTTGGGATTTGAAGGGATTCCCAGAATTGAATTCGTTTCAAATATTTCGATGGAAAGTCTATGATTTTTGATTGCCGATTAATCTCGAGTAGTTGTATATTATTATTTGATGCATTTATCGGTG
The DNA here is from genome assembly GCA_034699125.1 of Gisinianus flammeolus. Taxonomy (NCBI): domain Eukaryota; kingdom Metazoa; phylum Arthropoda; class Collembola; order Symphypleona; family Katiannidae; genus Gisinianus; species Gisinianus flammeolus. The sequence continues at coordinate 40,609 of JAIUND010000072.1, read as the reverse complement.
GCCAGAAGTCGATTTGTTCTCCCTCCTCGTTTGTGTGCGTCGGCACTCTGAAAATTCAATAAATATGTATGTACAATTGAAAGTTGAATTCATCATGTCCTCCGATTTTCATTTAAATCAGCGGAAACATTTTCTATACAGTTATTTTCTTTTACTGTTTTGCTGCAAAATTCGTCCAGAGATCGATCATAAATTCCGCCATATCAAAATCTGGATCGGAATAATCCAAAGAGGGATGAAATTCCGTGCTATTGAACAGGTAAATGATGTCATCATAATGGGAAATACCTGGTCATCAAATCAAATCCAAAATAAAAAATCAATCAAATCTGAACGATATATTATAATAACGATTTTCAAGAGGATGAGTGTTTCCTTACCGGCTTCTTCCCGTGTCATCCCCGTTCGTGTTAAAATACTGAATTTCCCCGTATAATTAAAGAAATAGCCATAAGTTGGGGCCCATCGTGAATGTTCTTTCATCCCATGATAAATTCCGGTCAACAGAGTTCTATCGCCGTACATCTGAAAGACAGCCATACCAAATCCTCATTATTTGAATTGATATCTAAATATATATATACTTATATATAGCTCTCGATTTTCATGGGATGATTTAACTGTAGATGATCGCAACTGTAGAACTGTACCACATGCAGGCAAGGGGAATAATAGTATAATATTCATAATTCGACTCGCTCTATATTTCTACGCAATACATGCGTTCGAGTTTGAGGTTTGACTGTGAATGTCAAAGGAATTGTGTCGGTTCTTCACGTGAGACAAACAACTTTGAAGGCAAAACTTGAGTGCGAACGAAAGTGACCTTCATGTTTTGTCGGCTATACTCGTGTGAATAATTAACGATTCACGTTTCGTGTGTGTAAGATATGTACTAATGAGAACTCTCATTCCTCAACTCCTCACAGTCAATCAAGATTTTTCACATCCATATTTTATATGTGTACAGTCCTTTTCATACATTACATGTATCATTGGAAAATACAGATGGATGGGAATGCGAAAAGAGAGAGAGAGAAACGGAGGACTCACATCACTGTGTCCTCTCAACGTTTTATAGGTGACATCCTGCGTTCCAAAGTACTCCTTCCGAATCTTTTTAGCCACGGCCGTTTCATTTAGCCCCAACCCTCGGAAACTGAGTGTCATCGGAGCCAGTTTATCGAAATTTCGATTGAACGAGTAAAAACTCAAGGGATTCAACATCATCACTAAAATTTCCATCAAAGTTCATAGTTGACGACAAAATAATAGGGAAATTTATGGAGACGCCAAACTTAAGTCGTATACAGATAGAACAGATACAATATTTACTTACAAATATTGTAAATGTTGCCTTCGTCTGGTACGAATCCTGTGCAGTTATTGTAAAATGTAATCATATCAATTGAGCTGACAATCAGATGAGTAATTAATTGAATGAATAGAAATGATTAGGGTTTTGGGAATGTTGGGATATCATATCTGACCTGTAATCCAAGGGACGCGAGCAATATCCCCTCGAGAGTATAACGCTTGGGGTGTTTCCGTTAAAAAGGCATCCGGATGTTCAGGCTCAACTACTGGAGCAAAATTGACGGTGGGGTGATTCATCCATTCCTATCAACAAACAAACAATCGTCGTCCTCAGGTCAACAACTTTCAACTTTCCAATACTGAAAATGTTTCAAAAGGTACAACTTGTATGTTTTTTTTTTTTTTTTGGATCTTACAAAAAGTTGTGACTGAGCGGCTGTGATTTTGTAGGCAGAGATCGTCCGGAGACAATTGACCATCTCCTTGGTGCTCTCTCTGTCACAGTTTACAGACCTTGCAAATCTCCGACTGGTCTTTGGAACTCCCTTCAAAATGCTCCACCTGAATTCACAATTCACAAAGTTAAATGACAATTTATGCAATGAGAAATCTTTGATAGAATCAATTCGATTCGATTCGATTTATTACGGATTAAAGGCGACACCGCTCTGGGAAATCCCTAAAATTTTCAAAGGAAATGGAAAAATTAAATGAATGTAGTTGTTAAGATACCAGTTCGTGGTGAATTCAATTATAAAAATTGCAAAGTATCTTACAAAAAATTTGGCAATAAAAAAATGAATGAAATTGTGAAATGAAATACCTGCCCGGAATAAACCTAAACCACAATAAAAAAATTCCATTAAACTTTGCGTACGGAAGAACAAGATTTTTTAATGAAAATGAAAGTACTTATATAAAGAGAATGTACGTATGTATATAGTGTGAATGTGAAGGGGTCGTAAAACTACCTCTGGATTTCTTGGAGAGAATATGAAGATGAACTGAGGCACTCCCTGATTTAAAACACGATTAACATGAACACAAAAAAACAACCCTTTTTATTAAGTATTTGTTCTTTTTGATAGAATTACCACCTGCAGACTGTCCATGCAAAATTACGGCCTCTGGGTCACCTGACAAAATCAGAAAACAAACTTCCTGTATTAGAACTGGTGACGATTGACTTCATTCTATGTATGTTGGCTGTGCATTGAATAATGTTGAGCACTTACCACCAAATTTCTGGATGTTATCTTTGATCCAAAGCAAAGCTAAATTTTGGTCTTTGAGTCCCCAATTCCCCGGCGCCTCCTCATCGCCCGTACTCAAAAACCCTAAACAATTTTTCACTCCATTACATTCATTTCATTGTCTCAAAGGGATTCCCATTTTGTTAGATTTTAACTCCCAGTAAAGTTTAGGCTTATTGACAGTTTTTTAATGGAATTAAGCTCTCAGTAAGCCTACTGTCGGATTATAAAAAGTGTAGGTTTTCTCTCTACTCTAAGCCCCCCCCCCCCACCCATTATTTTACTTGCTAATGTATTTGAAATGGTGCAAGAATCTCTGAAGAGAGAGATGGGCAATAAAAGAAACCCAGACAAGTCAAAATTCTAGAGTACATACTAGTGCACATGATTAGAGATGAGACTTTGAAAAGCTCTGGAGCTTACCCAGGACACCCAATCGGTAGTTTAGCGTAACTAACAGGCAATTTTTATCGAGAAGATATGAAGGACCGTATTGATCTTTGCTCCCAAAAAACCAAGCACCACCGTACAAGTACACAAACACTGGTAGCTTCGTCTCCATCGTCGTTGCGTCTTCACGATCCTCTGGAATCTGACGGAATGAATTCCAAATGAAATGAAATGAATGCATTATTACGGATATGCACTATATTTGTATTATTATCGTATTTAAGTCATTGTTTCATCATAGTGAGATGATTAATTATTATTCGTTTCCTCAATCACAATCACCTCCGGGCTGAAAACAGATAAGAACAAACAATCTTCGCTGCCGGTTACAGAGTACGCCTTTGACAGATCCATTTGAATGCAATGATTACTTCGGGAGTTTGCAGTCAAAGTCCCGTTCCATGGTTTCTTCCGCACTGGCCCCTATAAATACAACAACATTCACTTCACAATTAACATTTCTACATATATGTAGTTGTCGAATTCACTCCACTCACAATAAAAATGGAACTTTTGTTTTGCTGGCTCGCTCGCTCGCCACCAGGACAAGGATTAAGGATGAATATAAATGTCTCACTCACACGAAATCTCAAGGGTCCAATTGGGGGTTCTCCGAATGGAATGCCTTCAAACGCAAAAATATCGCGTCCACCAATGGTTTTCATGGGATATCCTTTGACTAAACCCTCCCGGGTTTTGACGGTGGGCCAAAGATCTCGTTTATGACGGGCATCATTGAATCCGATTCGATTCCCAAATTGAATATTGTCGGATATTGTTGGTGGAGAATAAGTGGGGAAACAGGGAGTGAGAGCACACAACAAATTTGTAAAGAAGACACTGAGAAGAAGAACCATCTTCAAAACAGGCGGCGAAGACAAATGCCAAGTCGGCAATCACACTCAAAACCCCACGATGAACGACGACTATATTTAATACGTAGAGCTTAATAATTTACAATTTAAACGAGCAGAGAAAATTTCACAAAAGTCTCAACTGATCAACGTCCAACGGTATGTGAAATGGAAATGTGGGATTTGCATGATGATGATGATTATGATTTTGCTGAGTGAAGAATAATGAATAAATAGTAAATACTATTAAATACTCCCTGAATGAGGCAAGGAAAAGCCGGCAGGCAAATCTGAATTTCCCTTTAATATTAATCTGCCTGCCCATACATAAGTTTGTGTAGTGTCCATGTCCGCCTTCCCCCCTTTCCTTTTCAAGATATCATTATAGCAAACGACGTGGCGGAGTCTCCCATCAATATTTATAGGCTCACATATCGTTTACACACAAATCAGACAACGTTCATGACGGACAGCTCAACTAAAGTCCTCATGCTGAAATGTACACTCAGAATTGGTGTGTCTCAAAAGCAACGTGGAAAATGCATGTGTTGCGTGTTCAGTGTTGAGTCGAGAGTGAAACGGAATGCACTTTTATCTATGCGACTCACAATCCAACGTGCACAAGGTAGAAATTCATGTTTTTCCTTGTCTGCAAGTCCACACTCTTCACAGTCTTCACACACTCGAACACACACAATTACGTACAAGGAAAAAATGCGTTAAATAACTACTCAACTACTGCATTACAAAATTATAATAACAATCATTACATTTGCATGAATTTGCATGTTTTTAATTATGACATATTATGGATCATCATTACCTGCTCAACGCTACACGACACACGTTCAGCCGTTCAGTCACTTCAGCTTCAGCTGCAGTCAGTCAGTCCCAACGAGGAAAAGACAGCCCATTGTGGGACTCAAATTTGAAGCTTAATATTTATTTGCATGGGAATGCAAATAAATTCCTTATCGAGTGACGAATCACAAATCCTTTTCTCACCATTGAAGATTTTTGTGTAACAGTTAATTTATCAGTCATTTTACCGCAGTCATACGAAGGGAACAGAATAACCAAACCACTTTCAAGGTCCTACGAAAAATACGATAGTTACAACAAAATATACGGTAACAAAAGCATGGCGGAATTCATTGTAAACGGACCAAAGCTAATTACCACCATTAATTTAAGTTATGTTATTATTCATGATTTTTAATTATAACGTTTAAACTCTATCGTTTACTTAAACTCATCGTCATGTTGTAAATATAAACAAAGTTTCCAGTCATATCTGACTGACTATTTATCAAAGCCTACAGACTCCACGCTGGATTGGACGTTCTTCTTGTGTTGTCAGAAAATACGTTGTTTGTTAAGTCATATTGGATTTTGGATTACATAATAATTATTGAAGCTCATTGAATGAAAGATTTCACTTTTGCATCCGTATGTAGTTTACAGTATGTGAGATCGATCGATGGGCAGTTGGCAGTTCCTTGGGGATTTGCACATTTTGCATTCGCCATTACAAAATTGGATTGAACTTGACTGGCAAGTTTTTGTCCTATACTTCCACTGTAAAAATTTTTGAGGTTCAAATGAAAACTGTGTAGGAAATTGGAGTTTGGAAAGGAAAAGGAATCGTTTGGTGTTTGAACTTGATTATAAAAGCATCTCCATCCTCATCCTCATCACGGCAACTGTCTATCAATAATCAATTATATAACTTTTCAGGGTTGCATTCCATCCAATAAAATCCAACAATGCACACACTTTGAGCAGAGTAGAGCATAACTCTCGTCAGTCAGACGTATACAAACACTATACAAAGTGATTACCTACACTATTCGACCTTGTTCAATTCATAGGATTGTTTCAATTGAATCAATCAATCGAAACACATGTGCGTCTTAAGTTTACAGTTCACAGTTTACAGTTTTCTCTCTATGCGTCTTTCGTTGTACATATACAGATACATATAGGATGATCGTAAGTCATACATAATAGGAAAAATGTTGGGAATTTAAATTAAAATGATTCAAATTTACACAACCTTGGACAAATTTCTACTCGCGACTGTTATTAAAATTAAAACAAAAGTCTCTGCATGCATAATGCTAAATGATATCAATCCTTGCTGTTTTTATTTCAACAAGGAGAGCAAGTCGATTCATTCGAGCTTCTGTATGTACTGCAGATACAAATGTAATACAAATTACAAGATCACGTTCTAAAGTTCAAGCACAAATTACATGTTTGAGGAAATCTTTATGAGATTTACAAGGCTTTTCCATCGATCGATCCCCTGCCCTGCTTCACTCTCATTCCATCATTCCCATTCCCATTCATTGACAATTGGATATAATTGAACAATATTACATAATTATGAATTAGCATAAGTCAATAGCTACTGAATTTATCCATGTTCCTTTGCCCGCCCGTCCCAGATGCAGTCTACACCATCTGAATTTTAATTATCTCAAGACTTTTCTTGCGTTACGTTTTGTTTCTCAGTCTGAGACTGACAGACTTCTGGTGTTACTTCCGTCCTTGTAAACTTGAATTTAATCACAAAGGAGTGGAGGGTTCAATATTTCAATATTAAGAGTCCATATCAACGCCACCATCAAATTCGGAGTAAGTAATCCAACAAATACAAAGCTCGCATGTAAATACAGCCAAAGCATTTAAATTGCAACACCTCAACCATGTCGACTGTCGACACTGTCCGTCCACTTGAATATCAATTGGATAGACCGAGACAAACAAGTGAGAGCATGAGCGGATCTTTCCAAGAGAGGAATATATAGATAGACAAAGAAATATGAACAACTTGAGAATGTCAATAGAGCGGAAGTGAATGCAAATAACAACTTGGATTGTTTACCGATACACGAGCTCCGAATGAAGATGAGACGGCGATTTTCTTTTTCTTTTTTTTAATGAGACACAGTCAAGCTATGTAACAATGACGCCTCAGGGTCATCTTTGATTTGATGGTCGAGTACTTTGGAATCTCCAATCAAACGTCCAATGAGCCATCCGTTCATCACTCGAGTTTTTCAAACATAACTGATTGAAATACACGTAAAGTGGCATCTTCTTGTTATTTAAATTAAACAAAGATTGAATCATTATGCAATCATGGATGACAGTGTGTGTATTCGCTACACCATACTAACGTACATCCATTCCTTATACAAGTTTGTGAATGAATAGACAGGGAAGAGAAAGAAGAGGAAACAGACAATACAACTATAAATCTTGTACTAATATTTTAGTGAAACGAATCCATCTATTTGTGTAGCAATTAATTATCAATATGATTTGTCAATGTCTTTAATTAAATTAAGTATTCCATTCCGACTTGAGAGAGTATTTCTAATTACTTTTTGCAATGGTCATTGGACATGTGGTCGGTTCATCGCATATTGCACTCTATTTGACTTTGAATTTTGAAATAACCGAAAGGAAACGTTCCTTTTTTATAGTCAAGTTGCACACACAAAAGCGGTGAGAGTACAAAGGAGAGAGATAAAAAAAAAGGATGAGACAGGGAAAGGATTTGATGTCAAGCCCATTCGGTAAATAAAATGGGAAATACTGATAATCAAGGTCTCTCTCATTCTATTTTGTCCCCGTTTCCTCCAGTTCCGTTTCGTGCGCAGTCGAATTATTTTCAGAATTGGGTCGCAACATCATAAATCCTTTTCCTTTCCCATCATTTCACGGATTCTAATTAACTATTTAGAATTTTTTTAAAAAATCCAGCTACACGCGGAGAAAAATTCCCAAAATCCAAAGTGAACATGGAACAAATGTACGAAGAGGATAGACAATGTGGACGAAACTTTCCGTTTTGTTTATTTTCCAATCGAGCTAAAAATAAATTGAAAAAAAATAAACGGATGGATTTGAATTTCCTTGAGGATTGTTCGGACGGTGCTCAAGTGTTAATGAATCACGGATTTTACTTGGCCCTTCTGAACATGGCTTTTGGACTGCTCCCGGTGTCAGTAATTAGAAATCGACTCATTTACCGGCGACTGTCCATCTCTCAACTGTACTCGATTGTGCTCATTGGGACTTTGGTGTACGTCTCGTATATTTTCGTCCAGTTGTCCCTGGCTGTCATGTTTAAAGTCCCCAACAAGGCTTTGGGCCCTACAGACATCATTGCCACACTCATTTTGAGGAGTTGTCACGTTCTTGGTTTCCTTAGTCACACGATTCGGGGTCAACGAGTTGCTCGGAGAATTCCAAAGTTGTGGCGTCTCATGGCAGCTGCCATGCAAAAATCTGTCATCACTCTTCACGGGAAACAATTTGAAGGTTTGAAAGTACTGAAAAAATTCACTTGTCGCTGTACAGCTTTCTACATCCTCGTCTTGACTTTGAACGAGCTTCAAATTGTAATTTCAAATTTGGAGGGTCTCTTCCAAGCATTTCTCATGTACTTTGGCGCTGCCGTTCAGACCAAATGGGATTTGTATTTATTCACTGCTGGATTCATCATTTGGGATTTTACGGTTCTCTCGCACGTCCTCGTCAGCATGATCCTCTCATTCTTTATCATTTCCTTGAACATTTGCCTGGAGAGTGTCAACGAGGAATTGAGACTCGTCGTGCAAATGGTCAACCAACCGAAAGGGACTCAACAGCAACTTCATAAACCTTTAAGTCGCGTTGGTGGGTTTGATGCTGCTTCCAAAAATGGCGGAGCCTCACTGAGTACGGTCGAATTTTCAATCACCATGGACCAGTTTTTCATCAATACCAAAATGGATGAGGATTTCGTAGAGAGACGACTGAATTATATAAAAGAGTGCTACGTTCTTTGTGAGGATGTCACATCCGCTTTGAGCTCCATTTATGGCGTATCTATTTTTATAGAAGTAATTATTTTAATGGGAACGGTCCTCAGTAATTTCTTTTTCCTTTTCTCTGATGTTTTCTACAATGTTTTCTGGGGATCCCGAGTTGCGAGTACTGGGAATTCATTCGATGGGAATTGGGGAGCGTTGGGTGACATTGTCGTTCATTTCTTTTTCTTTTACTGGCTCGCCGTCGTCGCCACCAAAATGAACACCAATGTTTGTCCTATAATTCATCCATTAATTCAAATTTAAGATTTTCTAAATCTAAATACAGGCTGTTGACTTTCACCATTCTAATTTTTTTTTATAGGCACGAAAACCTTTGAGAATATTGAAAGATTTGCGTTACAATGAAATTTCTCAAAGCATGGAAAACAAGGTAAGTTCGATACGTCCAATGATTTTGTGGTGGTGTATTACATGTAAAACATATACATAGTTGCTATTTCATCGGAATTGGGTAGCGATTAATTGAGTGACAATTTTTATTATAGCTACAAGCCTTTAAAATTGACATCGCCACATTTTCAATCAAGCTAACCGCAGCAAATTATTTTGAAATAAATAAAAGTCTGATTGCGTCGGTGAGTTTAAAGATTTGTTTTTCCTTTCACTGCTTTCATACATTTCAGGAAGGTAAATATTTGCCATGTAATATTCATTCTAATGATTCCAGATGGGCGGTTCCATTTTGACATTTTTAATTGTCCTACTTCAATTTAAAAGCGAAGAAATTCATTCATCTGTAGGAAATGGGACGGACACTACAATGAATACAAGTTAAATAACGCTATAGAAAAGTTCTATTCCCATCCTGGGCATGTCACTCTCACACTCTCACTGTCATGCACTCCAATATTTCTCAGCACTGTGATATCATGTAACAAATTCTCCATGCTTTACTAAGATATGCATGTATTGTCATTATTGGGTTTGTCGTGTGTCATGTGTGTAGATTCATTCATCTTTTGCTTGTAATTTTACATCGACTCGGAAATTCAATTAAGAGACAACCCAACACCGAAACCCAACACCAGGTGTAAAGTTTAATGCCATTTGATGTTGCAATTATTGGGTGTGTTTAATCCAAAAATAGATTATCTACAATAAAGGTATACCGAAAAGTTAGTACATTTTTGGATTTTATTTTAATTGAACCAACCGTCTGTTATTTGAGTGAAAGTCACCTTATATTACCGATTTCTAATCTGAGAACCAATGAAAGTTCTACAGTACGTAAAAGTACTCCATCGTTTACATGGTTGAAATTCATTCGTCAATAATCAAATTCTGTGATATCGACAACTCAAAAATATTCTTTATTCGTTCATTTCTCCACAACTTTCCATTTCAAAATGGACTTTGGAATAGAAAAAAGTGGTAATCTGTTAAATTCCATTTCACCCGTATTGGTATTTTGTCGGATTCTCGGCTTCCTCCCAGTGAAATTTGAAGGAAACTCCATCCAACAGAAATGGTTTTCCCTTTCTACTCTCTACACGGTAGTTGTCGGCGTATTTTCGGGTTATCTGGCATCTTTCAACTTTCCCTTACAAACCTTTGCAGTCACATTTACCAAAGAAGTTGAAGACGGGATGGATTCGTCTTCGGAAATGTCCGAGTTCATTTATCTTCCCCTTGTTGTTTTGACTTCAGTGACCGTATTTATTTTTCAGTCTAACTTTGGCTGCTTTCTCTACGGCAAGGAAACTCCCATTGTATTTTAAAAAATTGGACAGTAGTTTTAAATCCGTTTTTCTTGGTCTCGGTATTCTGGACTTTCGTGCTGAGGATGAGAAAAGGAACGACGTCATTTCCTTTCTAAAGCAATACACAGTAAGATCTCTGGGATTTTATAGTTTGTTGATGATAATTAACTTGGTTTTAGTTACTTTGGATAGTTCCAGTTTTCTGGGTTCAATCGAGTATCATCCCTTGATGTTCACAGGCTATTTCCTATATCAATTCCTTTATGCTAGCCACGTCACCGTCTCCATATTTGCAACCATATTTATTATAGTCCTCAAGTGTTGTTTTCAAGAGATTAATCAACAGCTTGAGACATTGTTTCAATTTCAAAATGAAGATAAGTGTCAAAATCCAGGACATGTAGAAATATTTGAAATTGAAACAGGAACGAAGAAAAGAAAGAGCGGAATTGGATTTGGTCGGCAGGAGGACTTTCTGGACAGTGAAAGGAAAGAATTATTTTGTGAGGAGTTTCTACGTTTACGGGATGCATTCATGACTTGCGAAGATTTGGTTCATACTCCGGGTTTCATGGCTTCATTATTTATTATTATCAAATGCGCCCTTGGATTTGCTAGCATCGTCCGGATCCCATTATTATTTTCTGTTAGTAATAGCGTTACCTCCATTATTGATGTCATTTTCCAATGTTTTCTTCATTGGTTTTTTGTTTTTCGACTCATTTTCAATGCGTCGGATTTGACTTTGGAAGTAAGCACAAAGATGGAATTATTTAATCATTTTACATGTAGTATTTTTGCTATAGTACAAGATTTCTTGATTTGTGTATTTTTTTCTCATTTCTATGTCAAAGGCTAAACGAACACTCAAGATTTTTCTGAATCTTTCACTCAATGTCCCAGCCGAATGTCAAACTTCCATTTACATCTTCACAACCAAAATGTTGACAAGACATGAATCCGTCATATCCATTTTAGGAGTCAAGTTGAATCAACAATTACTTCAAGGAGTAGGTCTACAATCTGTCATTTTTGTCATAATATTTCTCAGTATGCATTTTTTATTTGTTTCACATTATAATAATTTATTTAGACCAAGAATATGGTCATCGTAGCCGCCATCGTAGTCGCTTTCATCGCCTACTTTTTATACGACGCCCTTGCAACGATATCCAACCTCAATTTATGGACAAATGTCGATTCTAATTCTTCACTTTTTTCATCTGCATACAACTATGTGCCCACAGTTCCATGTTGAAATGTCATTTACCATTGTTTTTTTTCTCCAAATTCACAATGAAAATCAAACAAAAAATTAAAATTCCAATGCATGCACAAGAACGAATGAACAATGGGCACAAAAAGGACGAAATCTAAAACCACAGAGGAGCAACGATTATTATCATAGCAATCATTTTCATCAGTCAATAATTATTTTATTCATCCGCCGTGGATGATCCACGTCGTCATTACCATCATCCTTCTGAGTGACAATGACAATGATTCCACTTGTACATAACACATATCATACTTTTTATCTTATTACCGATGACAATGTTCGTATCTTCTCCTTCACCGTACCATTTCATAAATATTTATGTACACGGCCAGAATTATTATTATTATATATATTTATATATATATATATATATATATATAATCATATTGATATTCTTTGCCTAGTTACAGTAATTGTTCTCTCCACACCATGTACATTAAACAAAGAAATATATGTGATTTAGCTATTTTTTTAGAATATAAAGCTATCCCACAGTGTCATTATTGTTTCCAACTTCAACTTAGACGCGATTAATACAGATATTATTATAACTATTGTAGTGCTTATGGAACTAAAGAAAAGCCCATAGTTAATTTCCCTACTGGCTTCTAGTTTGTAGTACCAATAAATTATACGAAGTTCCAGGTAGTGCATGTGGTTCATGTCAATTCAAGCTAAATCCTTATTGTTTGTCAATTAATAATAAAAACAATGTACTTCAACTAAACGAAATCATAGATTCGGTTAATAAACTCTTTTCAGTTTTCGTGTAGGTATGTATAATATTCTTTTTTTTACATCGTTTCACACTCACAATTTATTTCATCCATATGTTATGCATAGACTATCATAACACAACAGAATAAGAATACATTATTGTTATTCTTATAATACCGAAATTGTATACATATATATCTATTATCTATGTGTGTAGAGATTATGGAATTTTCATATTTCTAGTTAGCAATTTATACAGTAAAAGACTGAAAAAGATAATTGATAAAATGATAGCATTAATATGTTAAATCCGATTCAGCTTACATACCAACAATATCATTATAAATAATAGAAATGTAAGCCTAGTATGTACATAATGCTTAGTTTCAATCGTTCAACATGGGTATTATTATTATTAACATAATACAATAAGCGGTAGAAACATTGGTAATTTTTTATAACGACTCTTAATCGTTTATCATCATTTACACAAGCAAACAAAAACACAATCAAAAATAAATACAGACCCATCACAAACTTACTACCATATCATATGTAATATATAAATAAAGTATAATGTTCATTGATGTAAAATATAAATTCACCATTCACTCTCTTTTGGGGTTACTAGTTAATTCTAGCGTCGTTCGTTTATGCATAAATATATGTGAAGAATCCCAAAGGCATTTTAATCTTACAAGTAGATATTATTATTTTTCCTATATATACGATACCATTACGAAAAAAACTTATGCTGATTAGTGTGCAATTACATTTAATAATATAGCACAGGCCTAAGACTAATATACTATACCTATAGTATATAGAATATAATGTGCTGAAATAGTGTAGAATATTCTAAGAAATTGGGACAGTACGCATCAAGTATAAAGTACGTTATCTAATCTTCTAGCAGAATTCAATGATTATATGTTTTTTCTTCCATTTTTTGGTTTATTATTACAAACATTGTGCATGCACAGATTCGAGAAAAGAACAGAATTTTAGTAGAAAGAAGAGTCCAAGTTTTCTATTTTCATAATTCACAACACGTTTAGAAAAAAAGACTTGTATAGCAGTCGAGGAATTTTTACAGGGCTATATTGATTTTAATATTTACATACCATGTACTTAAAACTGAACACTCGACATGATTTATATGATAATACATACTTTCATAGGGACAGTAGAAAAGGATAGATTTTTCCTCCATATCCAAACGTAAACAAATGGTAGAGTCAAACTAGTGCATATTATATAACAGTGACTTTCTATATAATATAACTGAGTTTCTGTAAAAACTCTACTACATACTTCCTTCGCTAAATCAACAAGACTTGGAAATTTAAAAAAGCCTGACACAATACCAAATAATAATGACAGTCATTATTATTATTATTCATTATTTACTTAGTGGAATTGAATGATGAAATAATTAAACAAAATGTTGTAGCAAGTAATACAGGTATCTCGTTAGTATTAAAGGTATGCGACCTGATTGCAAAGATTACAATACAATATATAAGGAATATATTATAGCCAATAGAAAAAGGAAACATTTGTTACACATGTTGAATATATCATAGGTATTTGTAAATTATGGTAATGGTAATACATACTTGTTTTGAAGAAGTCGAAATGTAATTTATTTACTTACTATATACTTATGTCCACCGCTGGTGTAAATTCTAGTTCTTGTAATATTATTTGATGAATGGTAGTCCGGCCATTGAATATTGTATTTTAACATTATTACACTTAAAATTGAACTCACAATTCGTCACGGAGTAAAGTGTAGCGATCTCGTGATGGTGCTAATTTCTTGAATGTTGACTCGGGAGGATTAGTTGGCGGCAGTGCACCATTTTCACCTGTATTGACAACTTCCTGTGTTTGTGCTTCATCTGTTGGGTCCGGGCCGTAGTGATATTCTCGATGAAGCTTTCCTGAGATTAAGTTGGCAATAAAGCTTTTCACTTTTCCAGGTATGTCCATTTGCTTCGCATCGGGAAATAAGTACATGTGCCGGAAACTGTGTGTATATAGGTATATTAATTAATATTTTGTAACGTTTAACCTTTAATTTCATAACACGAGTAAGAAATAAGAATAATACGTTCTGTCAAACAGCAATGATTTTAAAAGAAATTTACCTATCAATGGCTATCAATGGAAGATCCTTTGTTGACTTTCCAAGATGATGAAGAGGATGAGCAAATTTTATTCCATCGGCTGTAAGGAAATTGACACTCTCTGAAAAAAAAATCAACAGAAAACATGAGAATAAATTTCAGTAATTATGCGATCTACTTCATGTACAAGTAACCAAATAATTTTACGAGAACAAATAGAATAAAAAAACGCACGTCTTTCTTCTAATAGTTCATTCTGGACTAGAGAATTGAACTTCTTGACACTGTCACTATCGTCTGGATTATGGAACAGAATCAAGAACGGCAGACCTTCTTCTGTAAACTCCTCGGCATTCTCAAATGTAATCTCTCGTACTAGAGCCACACATTTGGCTTGAGTCCAAGATAAAAGTTCGTCAAAGTTTTCAATATTCCCAGTGAAAGTTTCATCTAGGTCAACTGAACGTGTCTTGTCCGGTCGAAATGCTACAATATCGTGATCTGGAGGATGCATTGTTCTGGAGGCATCGCTGAAATCGTATATATTTAAAAAAAGAAGAAGAAGGTTATTCTCGTGAAAAAAGCATTCTTCGAAGTAAGAAACAATATAAAGCCGACAAAACTGAAATGTACATCATTTACTTTGAAATTTCCCAAACCTACACCTATACCTATATTTCAAATACAATACGATTAGATAAGAACAAATAAAATAGTTTATCATAAAAGAGTAATAGTCTAAACCACTATTCAAGTCTGCAAAAGGTGAACATAAATTTTGTGGTTGTGGTTAAGCTAAACTTCCGTCTCTTTAAATGAAAACATATCATGTACATGGAAAGTACATAAAAAGCAATATAATATGCAGCATTGTCGTGTTACGGTATACAATAAATAATTACCCAAAGCCAACGTAGAATGAGCAATCTTCTTTCAAGTTGGATGCAACTCGACGAAAAGTATCGTATCCTTTACTTTCATTTGATGTCATGTACCCAATGAATACTCTTTTCTTTTCCTAAAATTTCCAAATAAGGAATATATAACGAATGTTGATATGAAAAGTACATGATATTAAATTAATGTTTGGACATGTATTTTTGATTATTAAAATCTTACATCGATTTTTAAAACTTCAGCCAAATCGTGGAATTCATGAATTGGACTTTCTAACTGTTTCTTAATGAATTCAAGAAAAGCTTCGGGTGAGCGCTGTCCTCTGTATTCTTTCTTTAAAGCAATTCCATTCCTAATTAACTTGAGGGTTGGATATTTTGATACTTTATATCTGGACGAGACTGAGCCTGGATTACAAAACAAAAGTTGTCAAAAGTTAGAGTTTGAAAATGTAAATGACACCAACACTTATATTTAATGACTGAGCAACGCAAAAAGATGACTTACTATGCTTGTCACAATCTACACGACCAAGTATAACTCTACTTTCATCCGGAATTTCTTTACGAATTTTCTCAGCTGCTTCATCAAAAATTGGGGCCAATAAATTACTGAACCGGCACCAGTCCGCATAGAAGTTTACAAATACTAACTCTGTCGTAGCTGTAAAACAAAAACATACATATATATACATTACTTACTTTTTGTCATATGTTCATTGCCCTTAAAAATATGCACTTCACAAATAATAATTCTTATTTTGGTAAGTGGTTAAGATTCTATTCTAATGCATGCAATAATACTGACGTATAGAAGACTCGAAATAGCAGGACACGACTGTACTTAAAAACATGAATTATGTATGTGGAAAAGACAAATTGAAGGGGTTTTTCTTACCTAAATATTGATCAAAATTATTTCCATCTAGTTCCACTGCACCGCTATCAGTAGGATTATGAAAGGAGATCAAAGTCTGAAAATTAAAAAACAATCACAATAATTAAGTATGTACTAATATATTAAGTATCGTCATCAAAAATAACACAACTTTTTTCATGTAAGATATTAAATCCTGATACATTAAGTCAATTTGACATTTTGAACATATATGATTAAAAGATATGTTTTCCGGTTTTACCGACACAATGACACATTTAAATACTTAAATAATTGTAGTTGACTACAAGACTCGGTTTTAACAAAATTGTAAAATTTTTCTTATGCTACAAATATTGACAAAATGATTTTAACATCGTCAGTACAACTTACCAGGTATACAAGAACAAATGAAAGTTTAACCAAATGATTATATGACCCCCATGACTTGGTAAACATTTTGGAAACACTCATTTACTTAAAAAAATACGAAAAAATTAAACAGTAAGCAGATATATAGAGGTAGAAAGACGACGGATGAGAGAGAGATTTTAATGTTGTCTTTGAGAAAGACACGATTCAATTTGATGATGTTGAATTGTTTTCGATTCCACCGCTGATGTTTAAAGCGATCGCACTTTTTTTGTATTATATTTATATTTGTTTCAATTTAAAATAGTTTGTTAAATATACTTGGAGCTCCGTTGATATTACTCTGTCATTTACATAATTAATTATTGTAGGAGAAAAGATTTGCCACTGAAGATTCAACTTTAACCCAGCTGCATTTAAGAATAATAAAGGTAAAGAAATATTTTGGAATTTGAAAAAATCCAATAGAGCCTTGTTTTGTACACGTAGCGTATTGCTTTAATATTACAGACAGTTCATTTAATGCTAAAATAAATTTCCTGTTTTCCCCTTGATTATAGTTAAGCTAAATGAATAATGGATTTTTTTCTTTTGAAAATTCATGCACTGTGAACATTAAATATGCATGTTTTCCCTGTCATGAAAATTTAATTATCGAACTCAGACGGATAGTCTCTGCGAGATTACAATTGTGACAATTTTTGACTCTGCATTTTCCTACTGTTTATAAAAATCTAATCTTTCATGCTCATGAGTCACTTTTCTAATTAGATATGTAAATAAAGAAAACTTTCGTGATATATTTCAGATTCAAGCCAAGCCTGTGTGTGTGCTGCAATAAGGAGCTTTTGTTTAACAAGTATCATAAGTACTTTCGTCGGGTCATCACTTTACAAATTAAATAACATGTCAAACAACAATATACGAAAAGCTTCTCATGCTGGAAGTTGGTATTCTGGCTCATGTAAGCTGTTTTCTATCGTTATTATTTTCTGTTGAATTCTCCAATATATGTAATAAACATTCTTTGAACTCTGAATTAATAGCAAAGGAATTAAACAAGCAGCTTGATGGATGGTTGAATAATGCTCAATTACTCCATGGACCAGCAAGAGCCGTCATTGTTCCGTAAGTCAAGTATTATGATTATAGTTTAAATACTGGAGTTACGATGAAATAAAAAAAGGGTGGCCAAAAGTAATAATATGTCAAATATACATGAATCTATGACATTTCTAGTCATGCTGGATACAAATACTGTGGAGAGTGTGCAGCTTTTGCTTATCGCCAAGTAAGTACCCATAATACGAGACAATACAATTTGTACACATGTTCTACGTTTATTGCTAGCTTCTAATGATGGTTAACTGTTATAATAATACTAACGAAATAGATAAGTCCAAGTGTGGTGCAGCGAGTATTTATTCTGGGCCCATCTCATCATGTACGACTGGCTGGTTGTGCACTCTCATCTGTGGCAAAGTACCAAACACCCTTCTATGACTTGCATATAGATCAAGAAGTGTATACAGAATTGGACGGGACCGGTGCCTTTGAAAGAATGAATGTGGCCGTGGACGAGGATGAACATTCACTTGAAATGACTTTACCATATATTGCCAAAGTCTTCCAGGACTCTCCAGGTGTCCGAATCGTTCCAGTTATGGTGGGATCTCTGACGCCAGACAAGGAAGCTTTGTACGGCCGTATATTTTCACAGTATCTGGGCGACTCGACAAATCTGTAAGTTTTGCTTTTTATTCGAAAAAATCTCATTCCCCACATCATGCAATATGCATGTATAAATCATTAAATTATAAATCAAGTGTATGACGAGTAAGTATTTTTTGAAAGCTGTCTATATTGTTTAATTTTCATTTTCTTGATCATTTGTATTTTTTGTATTAATAGTTTTGTCATTTCCTCGGACTTTTGTCACTGGGGTGAACGATTTCGTTATACTTACCACGATCAATCCCAAGGACAGATTTTTCAATCCATCCAAAGCTTGGACAAACAAGGCATGGACATTATAGAAGGGTTAAATCCAGCGTCTTTTACAGATTATTTACGAAAGTATGGCAATACTATATGTGGCCGGCACCCAATTGCTGTTCTGCTCAACGTAAGACTTGCTTTTTTAAAATTTCAATTCATATTGTTCAAAAGAATTCGTAGTATTTTTTCAAAGATTCAAAAATTCATAATTTCTGTACATGTATTTTAATATTTTTTGATTTAATTAGGCTGTGAATAGTCTTCCGGAAAGCGAAAAGAAAAAAGTAAATTTACGTTTCCTTAAGTACGCCCAATCCAATCAATGTCAGTCCGTGGATGACTCATCTGTCTCATACGCCGCAGCCTCGTTAATATCACAATAACAGCCGGATGACCCAATTAGTTCCGTGATACATATTTCGTAATGACGGTTATTATATTTAAATTTAATATCATGTGTTGGACAACGATAACGGATCTTGAAATGATAAATCTACATTGATAAATATTGAACTCTAGAGATTCATACTCAAATTCTATAGTTATTGTAAACAAATCCTTTCATTACGTTTTGTAGGAAGGATTTTGTAATTGTTATTCATTATTTTTAAATTTTTTAATAGCTTCTCAAAACGCTCGTTAGATTTTTCGTTTTTTTTTATATAAATCGGTAATGAAGCAATTCATGTACCTATGTAATAATTACAAGGCGATGAGAGGGACGATTTTGTTATTTGCACTTTGCAAATTCGGAAACCTGTAAAATCATGTGACAGAAATATTATCATTATTATTACTAAGTGTAAAAGGAATGGATAGTCTTTCAGACGAGTACTGAACTGAACAATTTTTTGAAATTGTAAAAATATAATGTTAAATTGAAAAGATGAAATACGAAAACTTCGTTAAATATGAGATAAGGACTGCCGTTTGTTGGTTTATATAATACAGTTAGTCTATCGGTTACTTCAGTTGATAATATCAACTTGATATGAGATAATTTGAGAATGATTTTTAGTGCAAGAATAATTGTCAATGGCATAATAACAATAAAATAGCTTAATTTCTCATTAAATGTGCTTACAGTTTAAGTAAGATGAATGTTAAATTGTTGTGACTACTTTAAATAAAATATTTTCTACATTTGAAACAAGAAGGAATCTGTATACTGTATACTCGTTAGGTTATGTAAATCAAAGCTAATAAAATAAACGCTACTTAAAATATCGGATATACAAATCAAGACGTATAGATGTTACTTATAATTATAATCTCTTGGTAAAACAGCGTACACGTGATTTGCGAGGACAAACTTTATTCTTTATTCCATTTTGGAAAAAAATATTATTTTTGGGTGGAAGTGTATAACAATCCACAAAATAAATGCGACGAAAACAAAAATTCCTCAAAACGAACACTCAAGTCGTGTGACTAAAATTGAGTCATTCAATCTTAGAATTACTTACTCATAAAAATAACAAATTGAGAGTCTTTTGAATTAAAAATTAAAATAGAGATTATATAGTAGTAGCTTGAATTTCGTTTTAAAAAGACCGAATTCAGATTCAAAACACTTGTAATTTCAATTTTACACTATTACTTAGATACATTCATACATAGCTTGTTAATTTTTTTTAAATTCAAATGACCAAAATGCTAAACTACATACATTAAGTCTTAGTTATTAAGACTTTTTCTTCATTTTACCTAAAACAATAACATTTACATATACAAAAAAACTACGTCTACATATCATAATTCAAGACTTGAATTTTTTTACGGTACTTTTACCATGAACTTATTTCATTCATGCTACATACATTCTCTAATTTTTTCTACCTGAATATTTCAAAATGTTTTTTGCTAATTAAAAATATCATAGTATATTATTATATTGATTTTCATCCTTTTCTAATAAGTTTTAGTAAAATACCTACAGATATACACAAGTATATACTTTATACAAAAAGATTTGAGTCATAAATTGATGATAAATATATCAGAAAAATGATAAATAAATAAATTTAATACTGTTCCCTTGGTATCTACCTATATATAAGTAGTTAAGTATATAGTACTGGGTATACCTGACAGGGATAGGTATACATATTATCCGTATATTTTTAGACCAGTAGCTTATCAAACGCCTGAAATATTTTGGCTACTGGAGCTTCATACCGGAGTTCATACACCTTGTGAAAATAGTACGCTGACAGAATGGCGTCATGAAACGTTTGTACTTTAGTTATTCTGTTTTTCGTTTCTAGGTTGGTTTTGAATGACAGACTGTACAATCTTCCAGGAATGTCGATATATAAGAAGCCTGTCTTTTGTTTCTCGGCATGTTCTTGGGAGTTCTGAAAATGAATAAATAATGACAAATATTCAAATATTCAGTATGAAACTTTCGGGAAAATATATGTACTATATGCATAAAGCAAATGTTGTAATTTAAATAAGGAGAGGAACTGAAAAAAAAACCTTAAAAAGTTTTTTCGCTGCGGATTTAGGAAAACCACCACACTTCTTGTCCATAAAGAAGGCCATTTGTTTATCTTTCCTTCCAGTTTCTATTATGCGAAGGGAGGAAAATTGCGTTGTATTGTCTAGGGTAGTATTTATTTATGTAAGTGCGTATTATCGTAATTGAATGTTAGAGAAGGAAACATTACTTACTAGATTTACTTAAGTAGCGACGTATTTCCTCTCCACCATATTCTTCTTCGGCGAATTTTAAAAACTTTTTCTCCAGTTTCCTTTTCAATCTTTCATGTCCTCTTCCAGGGAATCTGTCATCATACCTGTTCTCAACCTGCATATATATTTCTTATTATTACACACAACTTAATGTCAAGAACTACATTTGATATATAAAACAAGATAAAATAATGCTCTTTTTTCACCTGAATGACTGTAAGTATAACTTTGAATGGTGAAGTCACCACATCAGTCTGAACACTTTTTACTGGTTTGTCCAACTTTTTTCTGCGCAGTGATCTAATAGATGAGCTTGGCTGAGACTCGCCAGGTAATTCCCCTCCTTCTGAATTCTGAAAATAAGGAATAATTGTAGAACAGTTTAACTTTTATCGCCTTTCATTCAATTATTTGAAGAATCTCGCCATCCGATTCGGATGCCGTGTCCTTTGTCCTCACATAGTCACATATTTTAAAACAATGGGAATCAAAAACTTATGTTTACCTCCAATTCAAAACTACTACTTAAGTTTTTATATGCTGTGTGATACTTTAACACAGAAGGAAAATCATTGCAGAACTGAGCTGAGCTGAGCTTTTCTAACAAAACTCGATCAAACAACTCAAAACTGGACGATTTCCTGCGTCCCCTTGACTTCCTATTATTCATGTATTTACTGATTTATATTCTCTCAAGCACTTTTTCACAATTTATTTTTACAAAGCTCACGACACATAATAGTTGAACACTGAATCAGCAAATAGACAGAAAGAGAAAAGCTTTTTCTCAGAAATTCTGAGGAGTCAGAATAGCTATATTCTACGCAGCGTGCGACAGTAACAAAATTTGTTGGATAACTACTATAGTAGTTATAGACAGAAAGTCGCACAATTAGAAATACCCACTGGCCACTGTATATAGTACGACTCGTCAGAGTAAAAGAGTACTCTACTATTGCACGCTGTGTAGATAGCTATATATTTAAAACTGCCTTCTCCAACGAAATGTGCCATTCTATATGCAATTATAATTAATTTTAAAGTTATATCCCCAGAAAGAATGAGTATAAAATTAGTATTTAACTTACTTGAACTCTGTTGACAGTGGACATTTTAACAGCATTGATAATACTCAAAATCACAGGATCATCTCCATTTTCATTTTTTCGGTACAAAATTAAAGAGAAAATGGCTTTTTCCAGTCGTTGGCATTCATCTGAACCCAAGTCTCCCCCTGATAATGATATTGCAGTCGAAATTAATGTTTGCATTTTGGGGTCCCGTAACACTGACGAATTTGTATGATTTTGCACTGTGGGGGTCGGTAGTTGGGATGTGGATTCGTTAGTATTTCTGGTGTTTTCTTTCTGTGAAACATTATACATATATGGTACTTTGATTTATATTCTATATACCATACTTTGTAAGGATTCCGTTTTTCTTATTAGTCCAATATTAACAGTATTAACATAAAACTAAATCAGTGACTGTATGGACTCCATCCCGTGCGATCGATTCGCATCAGTTTGCAATGCATCAATAAGTTTTGTATGCAAATTTTTCATGCAAATATGTAGATACTAAACTTGCAACACCACTTTGTATCAATTTGCATCGTTTTGTATACAAATTGATACCAAAGTTGCAAATCTATCGTACGGGATACCACATGGAGTGATATAGTAGAGGATTTTAAAGTTACGCATGAATGAAAAAATGAAAATGTCCGTACATACTTCTTCCTTAATTTAAGATATTATTTCAGAAAGGACAAGAGTAAACTAAATATTTGCTTACTTGAAGGTGGTCACATAACGTTTGAGCAGTGAACACTATATGCAAAATAATTGACCAGTTATTCTCCGCCTTTTCATTCACTATAACTTTAAACAGCTCCTTTTCCAACAGTAGACATTCATCCAACGAAGTTGATATCAAAATCTTCCAAATGTTTTCTAGAATTTCCTATTAAAAATATATGTACAGAATGAAACGCACAATGTAAACACATACTTCCACACTAAATGGCACAATTTCACTGAATGGGGATGTGGACACCAATCATATGAAAATAAACTGTATTCACTCATACATATGTATCGTACCTACGTATATATACTTAAGTACTTACCTGAGATTTATTTGAAAAAGTCAACACTGCTGATGAAACCATGCTGGGAAACTTACTTCTTTTAAAAGTTTTGAGTGGTTTTCAGCTCAAATCAGTAATCTGATCGACTGTATATTTTAATGTTTAATGTCTCTCATCTGCCTCCTTTGTTTTGTACAACTGCCAATATATAGGTAGAGTGTAATAAATAAAGTATTATTATTATTATTGTATATGGAAAGTTTACATTGCACACAAAAATTGAAAGCGTAAAGAAATAAGAATCCTCGATTGTGAAAGCGCAAAGTTTGAGAGTTGCCGATGGAGTGAACGTGAAGAACAACAGAAAGCTGGCTCTTTTGCATAAAATTAAGCAAAGACAACAGTATTTAATAATTAAGTTAAATACTTCAGCTAGTTGCCCATTACCAGTGCTCAATTTTATATACAAGGTTTATTAATTTAGCCTAAGAATAAGATGGATTACGAAGAGGAGCAACAAAGTGAAATTGAAGCTTTGGAATCAATTTATCCCAATGAATTTGCACGTAAGAACTTAATACGACACAGTATAAATTTAATTATGCTACTATACACTATATGCTACTTACAAAATAGTAAACTTGCTGAATCCAATCAGTTAAATAATTATCATGTTCGTTTCTTGTATTAACAGTGCTCTCATCAAGTCCATTCTCACTAACCATATTCGTCAAATCAGAAGGATACGACAATGGTGATGGATTAATAGTAAATTTAAAGTAAGACGTTTAACAAAATCCTGTACGTACATATTTTGTAGATAAATAGTTATAAATGTTTTGGAAAACTATATATATAATTTTGTTATTTAGGTTTACTCTTCCACCCAAATATCCAGATGATGTGCCTGAAATTGAAATTCTAGAAGAGGAAGAAGATGATACAAATTTGGAACCTGATGATATAATAGAATTGAAGAAATCTCTTGATAAAGAAGTAAGGAGAGATTGCACTAAAAAACTAAAAGTAACTACATGTTACATAAACACAGTGTAATGTTCATAAATAACATTTAAATACTTTGCTTTCTATCATTACTAAAACCTTTTTAGGCATCAGAGAATACAGGTATGGCGATGGTGTTCACTCTCGTTTCCAGCACACTGGAACGGCTAAATTCAGTTTGGGATAGGAAAATCAAAGAAGTAGAAGAACTGGAAGAAAAACGACTTCGAGATGAGGCAGAAGCTGAGCATGTACGGAAACTGAATATTTTAGTCAAAATATTGCAGTGTTTGCCACACATTAAAAATGAATTAATGTTTTGTAATTGTTCGATTATTCACAGAAACGATTTGAAGGTACTCGAGTCACCGTACAGAGTTTTATTGCATGGAAAACTGGTTTTGATTTAGAACTATCAAAGAAACGGAAGGAGCAAGAAGTTGATAAAGAGAAAGACGTAACTGGGAAGAAATTAACAGGGAGAGAACTATTTCTTAGAGATAAAACTCTTAATGAGTCTGATTTGCAATTTCTGGAAGGTAATCATGTTTTACTTTCTTTCGATGTTTTATTAATTAAATAAATAGTTCATTAGTTAAATATTTAAATAATAAATATAATATATTTATTTTATATTTTATATTTAATATATATTATTATTGAAATTTCCAGGGGATGCTGATGCTCTTCCAATCGACGAAAGTCTATTTGAGGATCTAGATGATTTGGACCTTGGGGATGAGGATGATGATGATGATGATGAATAGCAATTTAATTTTAAAACAAAAAGTATAAAGATAATAATGTTTAATCCCTATCAATCATTTCAACATTCATACATCTTTTCCGCTGGGCTTGTTTTTTGTTCTTTTATTACTGAATAATAATTGAATTACCTTTTACTGTTTGTAAACACGGCGAAATGGGTCTTTAAATGTAATAAAATTATTATTTAAATTTTTAATTTTGTTATATCTTATATTACTTACTTATGTTTAAACGTAATAAATCGAGACTTTAGAATCCGAATGATAGTTTTTTCACGTGAAAAAAGAATTTGCATATTATACCATTGAAGACTTAATTGTGAACGAAACGAATTCAAAACTTCTGCTTCGAGTTTTTCGATTCCAGACTGCAATTTTGAGTGAAAGTCGCAGACAAAAATTCTGTAGTTCGTCTTCTTTAAAATTGAAAGTTCCAATTAAAGTTTTACGAAATTGCAATGTGACTTTGTATAATTCATTCACCAACAACATTTTAATCATTCTACTAAGAACACCACAAGTTTAAATAATTCTCTTAATATCATGTCTTATCGCTCTCTTGTCGATGCATCATGGGAACTCGTAAGTTTTGTATTTTAAAATTTGAATGATATATTTACATATTCCATTAATTATGTATTTAACTGTAAATATAATCATTTTTGTGTGTATCAGATGGACCCAAACCCAGATATACATGCAATGTTTGTTCAATTCAACCGTGAGTTTTTTGGGAATGCATTGGGGGGTGTCGAAGTGAAATGGAGTAATAGGATGACCCTTTGTGCCGGATTATGCCGTTACACTGGACGATTAGGATTGTGCTCTGTTGTTCTATCAGAACCACTATTAAAACTTCGTCCACGAAAGGACCTTGTCGAGACATTACTCGTAAGTAAATCAAATTAATGTATTAATTAGCAATTTTCTTTTTCATAAAGTCTCTAAATGTTGCAATTTCATAGGAGCTTGTTACCTATTACAAAGGATTATTGTGTTTATGGTTTTAATTCTTACAGCATGAAATGATACATGCATATTTATTTGTGGCTGCTGGAAACCGGGAACATGATGCTCATGGACCTAATTTTGTTTCACACATGAATCGAATCAATGGTTTAACTGGAGCACACATTACGGTAAGACCTTTAACAATATTATGGTAGTGTACTTATTTTGTTTGGTAAAAAAATTAATTTAAAACTGTTTTTAATGTTGTTATTCATTTAATTTGAAAATGTATAGGTTTTCCACTCATTTCATGACGAAGTCCAGCATTACAAAACTCACTGGTGGAAGTGTGATGGACCTTGCCAAACTCGCCCACCATTTTTTGGCACGGTAAAAAGATCCATGAACAGGAAACCAGGACCATACGATTCTTGGTTTAACGATCATCAGAAAACTTGTGGAGGAAACTTTATCAAAATTCGTGAACCGAGTGATAAAGACCCATCCTTAAAGAAGAAAAAGTCACCAACTTCTAGTGCTACTACTAAAAAAGGAACTTCATCTGGTGTCTCCTCTTTCAAAATTAGTGATTATTTTCATCCAGTTCCAGATAATCGCCTACTTCCTCCCACTACTACTGCTGCTAAAAAGAAACCTCCATCATCTACAGTCACTTCAGGTGGAATTGCTTCATCCTCTTCTTCAGCAGCAACTACAAGTTCCAACTCAGCAGGGCCGTATGGTAAAAGTAAACCGAAGCAAGTTCCTAATAATTCCAAAGAAAATAAAAGTGGGTCTGGAACTGGAGGAGGAAAATTTACAAAAGCTGGTGGAACTTCCACAGCGCCGGGAAGCCAAACTGTCACTGTGATTACTCTGGATGGCGATGATGATGGTAGCAGAGGAAACAGACTGAATAGCAATAATAATAATACGACTACTACTAGTAATTCTACTAGTACATCTAGAGGACCACAAGTCAATGGATTCTTTAAAAAGCCAGACAACAAAAAAGCCAGTTCGAGCTCACATGGTTTTATACCATTTTCCGGAAAAGGTCATACTCTAGGATCTACTTCTGCTCCACCTCCAAAGAAACCGAGGTATTAGTGTGTTTTCAAGTTATAATAAATCGGTGAAATTATTATAATATTAATCAAATAACAGTATAACAGATATAGCTTATTATCGATCGCATTCTTTACTCTCTGAAAATAACTTTGATTATATTCAGCTAGTAAATTTTTTTCACAAATATAATAAATATAAATAGTAAAGTATACTTGAATAATATAATCTTGATAACATTTTATACACTAAAGAAAAGGCTTCAAAGTATTCTATTATTAAAGTACCAATTCTAGTACCTATTCTGATAGGATGTTGATAATACGACCGAAATTAAAGTACTTTTGCAAGGAGTTTCGATATCTGAAACTCTTGGCTGTCTTTTTCGTTTACCTTGAAATTTGAAAATTATTACAAGCATTGTAATGACTAATTATGCCTACGGGTAAGAAAGATGCGACTACATAGTGTGCTAACGTAGCACAGCAAAGTATTTGTAATATCTTGAAATTCCCATGGTTTGTTTATTTAGCCTGATACACAGTATTATCATGTAACTGTCCAATTACCTTCATTTTTTATTCAAATAATTATATTTCGTCTTCCAATACTTACATTGAAAATGTACTTTTAGACTATCGATTAATATTATATTAATTAAAATTTATTAAAATATTATATACTTACTTGGAAAACTTGCGTCAGACATGGTGAAATAGTGATAGAAAATTAGTTGCTTTGTGGATGCAAGTGAGATTATTAGTCTAAACCAGTGCTCTGTGAGTATTGGACGAAGGAGTGTGTATTAATGTACTTATACTTATTCTCAATCTCAAAACAATTGAATTACCAATATTATTAATTAAAATTCATTAGTCTAAGTGAAGAATATGAACATGAACTTATTGTACAGTTTTTTTTGATCATTTTTTTGATAAATGATCTCTAACTTTAATATTTCACAAACTGTAATAAGATTAAGTAATATTATCTTGTTTAAAATAAAATCTGACAACTATAGCGTATTCATATATAAACATGGGAGAACGAAGAAATCACGATTATAAATTCATTCACAATCATAGCATATGTTGACGTTTATGCATGAGGTGTGCAATGAATGTTACAAGATAGCTAATTTAAGACAATTTACTAATGACTAGAATGTAGGTTCATGATGCATGTCGTACATCAGTTAATTAAAAATTTGTTTTCATGCCTTTACTTGCAGATAACTTAACTTTTCATCAACGGTCAATTTTTTTTGCAGTGAGTATCATGCTATACTGCTCCGTGACGGATTTTCGTTCCAATTTGTCTTGTAGAAGAACTTCAAAGCCCATTAGGTGTCTTTCAATTTGCTAAAAGATTTGAATTCATCATTAGTATTTGTAGAGAGGAAGGAAGATGCATAATATTTACAGTGAATTTAAATATTACCACTTGAGATTTTCATATAAATTACCGAGAAAGGTGGCTTAGGAAAGCTTGTGACAACCCACTTGAATTTACAGCTTTTTACACGACGAAAATTCTGTTCTTCCATGAATAATGTAATGGCTACAAGTTCCTGCTCACGTAGGCCTTCTCGGATGAAGAATATTGGTTGAAGGATTTTTCCCTTTTTATGCAAGTTTTCTCCAAGAAATTGTAGCAGTTCAATTCTACATGTATCGTAGTCAGATAAGGATTCGAGTTTTATGAATGCTAGGAAAACAAAGAGATTGATATGCCAATGATAATCAAAGAAAATGATGGGGTTGTCTTACAGGACAGTTTTGGATGACATTCTAAATGAATTTTTTTGAATATCCGCATGTGTGAATGGTTTTCCAGTGATAAGAGCAACAAGTTGATTATGATTATCGTCGCTTATATCAAAATTCATCGCTATACCAATTGGCGACTTGTTCACTCTCTCGACAAATAGCAAACTGCAAGATTAGTAAGTGTAAGTTTCGTAACGAACAATGAACACAAGACAGAGTCCTAAAATGTATAGTCAAATGTGTATCATGTAATTTCTCTCATATTTTGTACCTACTAATTTCCATGCTTTATGGCCATTTTCCAAGTTTCAGCCCATTCGTTACTGTCCTTTCCTTCAACATCTTTAATATTTGCTACCTGAAAACATCTACAGAGATCATTTTGTTTTGTTTTATTTTAGGAAGAAAGTACAATGTAGTGATTCGTTAAAAAAATGAATATTCGAATACAAATTACTTGTGAATTGAGAATTCTGGCACCTTAAAAGAAAGTCCAAATCACGAGATTTCATTTTCCTGTGACTGTAGACCTTCTCCAACGGTGGGCTCATTGTTGTGTAGGTTTCTCCCAACCGATGCATTCGCATGACGATGTCTCGCAGTGACAGTGCACCAAGAAAATCAAGAACATCTACAAAACTCCATACTTTTTTCAGTCTCGACCTCTTTCAGTGATTGCCACCACTGTCGTGTCGTGTGAATGACTCAAGAACTTACCGACTTTGTATTTATAATGCTGGAGACAAATAATGGCCACCATTGTATTTTCTGAATTGCCCCCAATTTCAAAAAAGGACTTGTCCATCATTTCCATGGCGAATTCCTCCGGAGGTCGACCAAATAATGCACTCAATGTAAAGAGAAGCGCTCGTACAGCAGAATACTTATTGTTAGTTGATGGCAAATTTAAGGTGGACAATCGGAACATTGGCTGACTTTCTAATTTGTTGTTAATATAATACAGATAGAACATGTACAAACAAGCTCACGTATCAATGTATACGCTAATTTGTTTGGTTTACAATAAGTAAAGACATATTGAGATACCTTTCATGGATACTCTTGAACCAAGGAGCTCAGTATCTTTTCTGATTGGGCTGGACGGACCATTGGATTTCTGGTCCTTATTCGGAGTCTGCCATGCATCTGAATTTTCATTGCTCGTGTCTTTAATTAGAAAATCTTGATGTTGAGATGGCTCACGTAAAATGTTGCGGAATCTTTTTGCTACATAAAGAAAAAAATTGATAGTAGAAAGGGACATGCATATAAGTACATACAAAAGAAATTGTGATTTCAAAAAATGCTTTGTATCGTTACCTCGTTTGCTGCAGCAACAAAGTGAGCATTCACAACAACTCATTTTCAAACGAATAAATGGAGTTTTATTTCCAATGATCTCGTCAGTAACTTGATTGCATTTACTCAGTCGATGTCAATGTCAGTTGTTTTTCGTGCAGTCCAAATTTTACATTCTAAGAATTTGTAATTTTACTAATCCATGAAAATAGGGGTTATACATACTTATTGTTAGTGCACCAAAGAATCGGAGATTCTTCCTGATGTTGCTAGGAATTTATATGGCTCCACATCATTGACATAGACAGTAAATCTAAATGTTCGTTTTATTTGCATCGTTGTCAAGGAGAATAAGCGAAATGTTCCGATTCATTTTCATGATATTTCATTCTTCATTGAGAATGTTTCACTCACTAGCACTGCTGATTATCTTTATTAGGGATTTCAGTAAGTACTCCCCATAAATAAATTACTTTTTTTTATCACATATCATATCATAATGCAATGCGACATCACATCGCGATCGACATGCCGTTTATAAATACAAGAATTTAGAAGGAAAACAGTAATGATAATAATGATAATAACAATTAATTGACACATTAGATGAGACTTGACTATACGACTGTAACTTGTAGTTACAGTTTGTTGTCCCAGCCTTCATGGAATTGGTTCTTGAGGACATAATTAAATTGTACTCAGCCAAGAATTTTTAATCATGTCTGAAATTTTCTCGCCAATCATCTATAAAGAAAATTAAATAACCGTAAATAAGAAATGTTTCGGTATAATAAATAATTTATTACCGAGGGAGGAATGAGAAAGAAAACTTGCTATGATTGGAGCGTTCGTATTGGCTGAAATGACCCAGGGCATTATGGAACCATCACCGACCCGGAGCCCAGAAATCCCGTGAACCCGAAGTTGATTATCCACTACAGCTGTTTTGTAATCCGGTCCCATTCTATTAGTACCCGCAATATGGTGCTCGGTTTGCGCAAAGTGCTTAATAAAACAGGTCCAATATTCATCAGTTTGGGGTTTTAAATGTGGGCATCTTGGCAGAATTCCTAAATGCAGTTTGGCATTGAACTTCTTAAATGGCGGACTCTCTCCAATTTCAATAGCCATCTTAAGACCATCCAAAAGAACTTGAAAGTCTCGGGGATCTTTCAAGTAATTTGGTTGAATAATCGGTTTGTCCATCGGATTTGCACTTCGGAGTTGAATGTAACCAGTTGAATATGGTCGAAGTAGGACAGGGACCAGTGAAAATCCAGTTTTAAAAGAAAGGGGTTTAAAGTACGTGTCCCAAGCTTCTTTAGATATCCCCAAATATTCTGTAAATGTTTGACCGCCATCGATAGCCGGAGTGGCAGAAACAAAGAAAATCTGAATATCTGGCCAATCTAAACTTTTATTAATGTAACGACTGTGTAGAAATGCATTCCCTTCTACTCCCACCGTCTCCGATAGCAAACCTATACATATAGGAAAATAAACAAATATATAGAATACGACAACAAATACAATACAATAAGAAAGGAAATGCAGGAAAGCGTTTTTACTTCGTCTTACCAGTGTGGCTCGTGTAGTAATTTTTGTAAGTTAAGGGATTGGTCAAAGGGAGAAGGGAATAACCAGAGCCTTTCCTTGCTGTCCACGACAACCCAAAAGCTCCAACATGATCCTGTCAAAAATTACTAATGAATATTATATATGCAGTTATGTTGCGTTTAATTCAAGATTATTAAATATAAATATATGCAAACCTGTAAATTTTTTCCAACTGGCAAGTCTGCTATCACGGGAATCTATTGGACCGTCGACAACATGAGAAATCACCATTTTACATTTAATTGTGGAACAATTTACTTACAACAAAACAAAAATATTACTTTTATACCCCAACTTGGTGCAAATGAGAAGCCGGTCCGATTCCTGACAAAAGTAAGATTTGGGGGGATGCGACACTACCTGCGGATAAAATAATTTCTTTCCTGCAGTGTACAATGTGTTTCCTTCCTTTGTGCGAATACTGAACCCCGACCGCCCTTTTATTCTCATCAAACAGAATCTGAAAATCAGAACACACACTCGTTTTATTTCTATTCAAATAATTAAGTAATCATAAAAAGGGAAATGAGTCTTAATGAGTGCATGGAAACTTTACCCGGTGAACATGAGAATTGAGAGAGACATGAAGATTATTTCGGCCTCGAATGACGGGCCTTAAGTACGCTCTCGACGATGACCATCTCCTTCCGTCATTTATCGTCATTTGAAATGGGGAAAACACTAAAAACATACATCAGTTTTTACTGTAGTGTAAATTCACGTTTGTTTACTTATTTCAACCCTCAATTTGTACTTTCTCTCTTTCTATTTCTATATTAAAGAAAACCGGAAGGAAATGAGTTATCATGGAATTACAATTTAAAATTCTGTATAATGCAGCAAAACAAAAAAAAATGGATAAAAAGGGCAAGTTGTTATAAAATATAAACGCAGACGAAGCTATGGTTAACCACCTGTGACAAAGACAAAAGACACTTCCTCGCGTTTTTTTAATGAGCCTTCCAATTTGCCTGGTGGCTGCTGATGTGGCGAAAAAAATTAGTCTACTAGGCAGTGAGATTGTAGATTGTAGCACGCTCAATTTGAAAATGAAATGACATACAATTGTACATAATATGAACGGTCGTAATATGCACAATTTGCATGCTCAAGCTCTGCAAGTACAGATATTTTGCCCATGTACAATATGAATACACTGCATAAACGTCCGACTGACTCTATTTCAGCTCTTTCCCTACTACTTTTTTCTTGAATTTTGTTTTTGCCTTTTCCCCAATTCTCTTACTTACTTTGACTATATAGTTTGACTCCGTGGGAGACAGAAAAGGGAATTAATCATCAAGACAAGACACTAGACTGACTAGACATTTGTCTTGAATATACCTGAAGCATCCTTATATTCTTACCACTCTGTTTCGCTCCATTTGGATCCCCAATTTCGTATCCCAAATACTCTCCTGCTTCTAAAAATGCGTGCATGAGAGGTGTTCGGGACTGTTGAGTTTCCACCACCAATGGTCCATTCACTCCGTGATGCACACCTAATTAAATGGAGAAGAATTTGATCAGTTATCATCAAAACTTGTAATGTAATGGAGCATCATCCATGAGTCCATGAGCTAATGCGTGAGTTAGAGTAAGAGTGGGATCGAGTCACTCACGATCCGAGGCTAAATCTGGATCTGTTTGTCGTTCAGCTTTGATAAAGTAGGGCAAAACATCTGCATACGACCAGCCATCATTTTCGAATGCCCAACGATCATAGTCCTTCCGATTTCCTCGCATATAAATCATTGTATTTATTGAACTAGTTCCACCTTCAACACATTAACAACAGCATACTTAAATGTATATATTCTTCCCATACTTATATCTTGAATTTGATGTAATTAACCATGTAATTATTATGCCCAAGGAACATTTCCTTCTCTCCTTACCAATTACTCGACCCCTTGGCCACCTCGATATCTAAAATCAACAGTTATACGGGAACATACAAACTTTGTTTGTTTATTTCACAGGCAGTATTTGCGAGCATTTTGGGCAAGTTGAGATATCTAAAAGGCAAACCTGATTTTCATAACCCAATAAAATGCCTTCTTGGGGGACGGTCCGAAATTTCCAGTCTAAATTAGAGCCGGGTAAGAGGGTATGAAACCAAGGGACTTGACTTGTCAATGTTTCATCTCCTCCAGCTTCAAGGAGAAGAACCGTCCAGTCAAATATTTCGGATAGTCTCGATGCTACGACCGATCCTCCTGATCCTCCTCCTACTTCATTATTGAAACGATCAAAAAATGCAATTATAATATCATTTTGAGCTTCCTACACTCTCATTGCGAGGGGAAATTGATATAATTTGACTACATATGATAAATACGTTGAAAAATTGGAAAGGAATCATCATTGAGATTGACCTACTGCACACAAAACAAAGTTATAAAGTTGAGGATTTTTAGATAATTGAATTGAATGTAGAGATGCAGAGACGCATACGTTGCTGCACATAAATACAGAAGTTGTACATATAGGTTACAAATACAAATGTACACACACATTAGGTTATTACTCGTATTACATTACGTATAATGGTGTACGTTGGCATTTACTTTTTGTAGTATTATTAATTTCATGGGTTTCGAGCATGAAATGAAGATTGCCTCGAGACTCGTTCCCTCTTCGCTATAGTATAGCGAATCGCTACATATCATAGACAATAATTATAAATCATATTTTAACCATTCTCATCTTTGCCTATAGCAAAGCAAATCTGAGTACCAAGCGAATCCCTGCACTGTCGACATTTTGATCTGAAATCCTCTGATTATCACAACTTTTTAAATTTTAATGTGTTCACAATAATTTTGCTCGAATTATTTCCTTTCGCTCTACACATTAGATTACAATCATTGGAATAAGAGAAACAAAACAATAATAAACGAAACTTCTGTTAGCTGTTTTCTAAAAGTCTCACAGCTACAATCTTTCCAATTTGTGGGTTTCTCAGGGAAATGACAATAAACAAATTACAAATGACCGCAAATTATAGTCTAGACTCGACTCGACTCAACTCGACTGTAGAACGCGTTTAACTTTTCAATCGTATTACATTTTTTCCCCTAGTGAAATCTAAATTGCCGTACAAATTGAGCAAAACCAGTGATTTTTAATTTGCAATTTTGCATTTTGTCGTACTAACAAAGATGAACGATGGACGATTGAACAAATTTTGTGTAAATATATTTACAAAGATTTGAGATATTCGTAGCACTTTGGGAATCAGAGAAATTCCGACACCCAAAGTGAAATGAATATCTGCACTATAATATCTCAATCGTATGATGTTTTTTTTGTGACCCATGGCTTGCAAAAAAATGGTAAAGGTAAACTTAATGTAAAGTATGGAAATATTCGTATATGTAGCTACGAGTCATTCCATGTATATAGATAAACAGCATGGGTTGACAATGATTCAGGGGAAATTAAGTAGGGTAAAAGTAAGGTAAAAAGTAAATTGTGCTTTTAAAATATTCTATACAATATTTCCCTTCCGAATCTTCCAATCTCCTCAGATTCATCTACATAAAAAGACTCTTCACTAAAAAAAAGGGATGATGAGTATGAGAATGAAATATAGTAATTGTAAGTGTGAGGCCCAATTTGGTGACATTCACCGTTGTTTTAACATTTTAAACTGCCAGTTTACGTGATTTACGTGAACGGCTCGTTCTTTCCACTTCCACAAGTTAGTGTATGCCACATTTTCTATATATCCTGCGACAGCTGTCGCCTCAAACTCTTTTTACAATTCGGATGTTAATTTTTGACACTGACAACGAGCTCAATTAAACTCGTTTCCTCAAAGGATAATGAAATGCATATATTTGACATTATGCACATTTGGGGGAAAAGGAATTAGCTCACCAACCAACAATGAAATCATATTCTTCCCAGGTGACGGGATGATGCATCGATTGTTCCCTCAAAGTCACCATCATGTTCATAATTACAAAATGTCCCAGGAAATTGATGAACGTTTTCGTTGCAGAGCCCATCGCCCTTTCCAACACCATTTTAATGCTTCTCGTTTGGAGATTTCCACAAAAAAAAAAAAACACGATAGAAAACACCACTTTTACTTTTATATCTGTATAATGATCTGGAAAACTTTTTTGATTATTCAATAATTCCACTCAATTAGAACGTTTTCCTCATGATTTCACTTGATCCGAAGGGAACGAATTAAATATTTTTATGTATTTGAATGATATTTTCCATGGTTTATAAAC
The DNA here is from genome assembly GCA_034699125.1 of Gisinianus flammeolus. Classification (NCBI taxonomy): domain Eukaryota; kingdom Metazoa; phylum Arthropoda; class Collembola; order Symphypleona; family Katiannidae; genus Gisinianus; species Gisinianus flammeolus. The sequence goes on along the minus strand of JAIUND010000072.1, from coordinate 4,360 downwards.
ACGAGAGCACAATTTAGGAGACGAAGATGATGGAGAATGTGAGGCGATGGGACAACAATGAATGAACGAATTTGAATATATTGTTTCAATTTTAGTAAAAAGGCTTAAACAATGGTAATGTCTCAGCTTTTTGTTGTACGTTCTGCTGACGGATGTCCACACGAGACGAGTCTAACTATGAAACTGAAAACTCTTACTTTTTTTTAGCAAAAGCCAACTGTGAAAAGAATGAAAGTGGTGTGCATACTGCATATGGGAAATTAGCTAAACGCCATCGTAATCTCACAAAAATCTTGGTTGCGCCTTATGATTTTCTCCTTGTTGGGCTCGTGGCATTCGTGATCTTGACTCTCTCAACTCAATCCACACCAAAATGAAGTGAAGATGTACACAGAGCAATTGTAGGTATATTTGCGAGTAGAGGGATGTGCAGAATGCGTATTCGTCTGTACGCAAATGTGTGTCTGTTCTGTCTCTCTGCTGACCGTACACCATGAAAATTGGGAATATGTATCTTATGTGGAATAGACTAAAGAATAGGTATAGACAGAACATGACATCAGGATTAGCAGTGGAGCACAGAGAGCACATGCACACAACGAATCCAAAATCAAGTTCTTAGTAAATATCTGTACTTGGACACACATGAAAAGGGAGAGTTTAAAAATGAATGAATTTCAACTGTCACCAAATAATCAATTAAAGTGAAACTACTTTGGAGTGATGTGAGACAATTAAATATCCGTCTCCCATTGTTTTTCGTGTGCTTTTGCAGTGTATTTATGTAGTCATTCCATAAATCATCAGTGAGATTTGAATATTTTCAGGGGTATTTTATTGCGATTTGTTTTGTTTTTTTTGCAAGAAACGTGAAACTCCTCATTTTATGATTGAACAGAAACATTTAACCATTAAATCTATATGGAATGCTTAAAACTTAACAGTGACTAAAATTATATGAATAGGTAAATATTTACGGTATTTGACATTAGAAATCTATGTTTAATTATATATATCACAAAATATGTCGGTACGTATGTAAAAGTAATCCTTCATTTGACTAATCATCGGCGAGTCCCATCGTCATGAGGGGATTCCTCCGGGAAATGGATCCATAGGGATTGTCTGTCGTCGTCGTCGCTTTGGAAGCGGCACTTGGGGCTGTGCCCATCGGAGAAATGGAATCATAATCACCACCATCCCCGTCCAGATCTTGATATGCTGGATTATATGCGGGGTTTCGTGTACTCCCATACTGCGTATCACTCTCATACGGTGCTCCATAGTCATCCTGATTCTTATAAATGGAATCCGCATCCCGATCGTCATCTCCTTCCCGTTTAAAGTCTTGAACTTCCACCCCACTCAGAACAGATGCTTCACTTCCAATACTACCAAAAACAAAAATTAATTAATTAATTATTATTCGTATGAGAGGTTGAATTTTACAAAGTATTGAATACATTGAATACAATGGAGAGAGTGTGGAGACACAATGCGAACCTTTGAGTATCGAAAGCATGAAGTCTCTTGTCGTCGCCATCCTTCGTCAAAATTGGATTGGAATTCTTATCCCTGTGTTTATTTGAAGTAGGCAAATCATCATTCTCTCCCTTCATTTGCATCCCCGTCTGTTTCGTTTCAGAAACGGCCGTCATTGCTCTTACTTTACGCGTCAGACTGCATTCGGACATGACAATGACAATTCAAACACATTTCAGAGTTACAATCCACTTTTTTTGTACTTTTTTTTAAATTCCCTATGAAATTCATATGAATTCCTTTCCTGTTTATTTATTCATCAAGTTTTGATTATTTGAATCATTTGAAACTTGAAACCCACCTGTGATTTTTGAAATAGAAAGTTACGCCGAGTATCAAAAGTATGGCAAATAAAACGGCACAACCAGCCACGAGAACGTAAATGAGGATTTGTTTCTTGTCCGTCTCCTTGTCTGTATTGTTGCTGTCTGTATTGTCGAGTCTGTCCAAATTGAGCCCTTCCGCATATAACTTGGTCACTAAATCCCCATACTTTTCTGGATTTTCTACAGGGAAGCTGCATCATCGTGTTCACAGTTAAAACAAAACAGTACAAAGACGAATTTGAGGATACGAGTTGAATTCAATATGAAATGAATGATATAATACTTGGGTAGACCTAATACCTGTTGATGTAGCTACTCTCGATGGGCTCGTTCGTTTTCAGATCGACGAAATGAGCTTTGACGGTTGTGAGTCCGGAGATTCCACTGCCATCCTCTTCATCCACCGTCTGATCGATCGTGTCTACATTGCAATTGTACTCGAACACTTCCGTCAATATCGCTTGCAACTATACCAAAATCCCATATCCCATATCCCATATCCCATCATTCATAGACATTCCTCATCATTTTCAAGTCATTCAATTTATTCAATTGGCTCCTGTTTAGACGTTGATGTAATATTGTGAATTGTGATTGTATTGTGATGACTCACCTGAGATCGCCTGGTTTGAACAAAAGTGTACTCGTTGTGGAAAGACATGGACACGACATTGCTTTCCGTTATCACATAAATCTTGCAAAACGTTGAGCTCGTCAGATTTGCTAAATTTTTTATAAAAAAAACCCATTATACTTTGTTTTTGTTATCAAAGCGGCAAATTAAATTACGTGAGAATTAAATTGTTTTGTATATTTATGAAAAAATGAAAATATGGAATAGAGACTTGCCAGAGTCATAAACGCTGATATCAAAAGTGAAATATCCTTTCATGGCACTTTGGGGTTTGAAATTAATGGTTAAGTTGGCACCCGTCCCAAAACTCTTCAAAATGAAAGGCTCTACAATGTTATTTAGTGAGGAATCCGAGCGGAAGATCTCCGAGGAGATGCGATAGTTTGTCAATTCTTCAAGATCTTCATCAATGGCGAAAATAGTGTCATTGGAGAGGATGATCGCGTTCGTCTCTGTGGCGGATGAAATCCCGGCGGAGATGACTGGCAAAGGGAATTTGGGGACGACGTCAATTTCATCCAGAACCTCCACTGTGATCTCAATGTAGCTCGGATTATTGGGCATTGGCGGGTTTGAAATGACATAGGAAGACGGATTCGGCTCGTTGCTCGCAAAAATGAGGATTGTGTGACGTGGAGTCTCTTCCCGATCCAGCGGGTTTTTCGTTCGCAACGTTGTACTATTATCCGCTTGGTTGAACGCCAGCTCAAACGTTTGTGTCGCATTTTCATAGCCTATTTGTAATGTAAATGAGGATTTTAAATCCTCTCCATCGGTTTGGAGGAACAATCGTCTAGCTCTAGACAGACGTTGCAATGTAAATAAATAAATAAATAGGGAACACAAACAAACAAACCTGCAATGAAATAGTAAATGGAGTCTTGGTCTGCTTCGCCTTCAATAATGTCCTTGTCGTCAGCTTTGGGGAGTGTCCCAATCGAACCCACAATATTTTCTGTAAATAACCAACATTTCATTACCATAATGTTGAATTAATTGAATTTGAAATAGGAGACGGTTGGTTGGTTGGTTGGTTGGACGGACGGACCTCGGATGGAGACAGTGTGACTCGTCCCATCAAATACGGGCGGATGCGTGTCCTTGGCAACCAGAACCAGATCAATGGAAATCTCATCTGACACTTCCGGTTCCTTTCCTCCATCCACCGCCTGGATCACCACCTACTCCACAATCCACAATCCATAGATATAGATAATATACGTATGCAATGCATATTATTTGATTATTCCGCATGAATAGAATAGGAATGAAAATAATACGGTATTAAATTCAGTTTGATTGCTGTATACCGTCATGTAACGAGGGGCTGAATCCAGTGTCCAGTTCTTTTTAAGGAAGAGTCCTCCATCATCATTGACGCCAATGTACTCCACCGCCAAATCTACATATGCATCGTTTTTCAAACCGTACTTTAAAAGTAGATACAGATAAATCTTTGCTTTATACATTAAGCTGCTGGAGATTTCCTTACCGTCCCCATTCACGTTATAAGTGACATTGCTGTTCACAGTTTCTGGATCATCTTCATCAAAGGCTGGGAAAATTAATTCATATCCGGATCGATTAGCAAGTACTTGACCCACAGGAAAGTACTGAAATGTTTACCAAAACAAAAACAGGTGGAATTAAGGACATTGTAAACTGTTATGAAATCCTTAAACCACTGTGATTGGCTATTATGTATGTGAAAAACGGGATTTACTTCCAAGATTAAGAATCTGGTGGCAAGAAGGGACTCGTTACGGAAATATGGGGCTTGGTTATTGATGTCATCAACATATACACAGTAGTCGACTGTCGTTGAGAGATTTTGTGGCGAGCCATTGTCTGTTGCCTG
>JAIUND010000071.1:0-130951 GCA_034699125.1 Gisinianus flammeolus | reverse complement strand
AGACAATCTGTGACTAAAAAACGAATCATTCTTCGAATTTGACATTTGATGACCTCTTGACACTAGTGTAAAATCTTGTTGGTAACTGTCCAAGTAGGATGCAGTTTGAGAACGTTAATACTTTTTGCTTTTGCGCGACGGCATTGAACCAAAATTGATTTAGACCAAGTTTAACCTTGAGAGGTCATATTGTCGAGCATACGATTTCCAATAATTAACTTTATGTTTGACCTTTTGATGCATGTTCCACCCTTGGCGGTCAACCGGTCAATGATATCGACCTGGCGATAATATTGAATGATAATCCGCTTTAAATTCCGCGCCTAATATCGACGAAATCGAACAAGATTTTTGACCTTTAATTTCGGTTTTTGGGGTATAAGAGGTCAATCTATAATTTCTAGAGGATTAACCACGTGGTAACTATTGTTCAGCTCGTCACTCCCCGTCGAATGAGCCTAATATCGACAAAATCGGACAAACTTCAATTTGTGACCTTTGACGTGACCCAGAGGTCAAAATAACAGACTGATTGGTCTGAAACTTTTCGGGGGTGTTCTAGGGTCACTAATGAACACTCACAGCGAGTTTCGTCGACATCCATCGGAGCGGGAATTTTCAGCCAAAGTGTGCCATGTCCTTTGACACTCATACGATACATAATTTCATAATCATTGATTTCAGTTCATAAATATTTATTGACAACCTGACTCAAGCACAAATACACCCAGCGTTTTTCAAAAAACTCTATCCAAGAAAAAACAATGTGTAGCCAGTCTTCACATTTTTATTCAAAATAAAGGAAAAAAGGTGCAGGAATTTAGAGAATGAAGAATAGTCCCAAAATCCCCAAAAAGTAGAAATGTAAGGATCTTTCCCCTTTTCTCTCCTGTTTTTTCTGGAATTGAGTCCTCTTTGCCCGTAGTGTTCCTCATAGTTACGAAAGTTATACGTCCGGAAATGGACTGACAACTAACGATCACTTTGGAAATGAATATAAAGGATAAAGGTAAAGGGTGAAGCCTTGGCAGCAACTCCCCTCTCCATATATATATATATATAAATGTATTCATATATATACACATACGAATATACATGTACAAAGTCAGACTCCTCACAAACAATGTGATTCCGAGAGGATGATCATTATACTGGGAATAAGTGAGAAAGTGGGAAAGCGTATGAGTGACTCGAGAAAAAGGATGAAAACGAGAGGTGAAACTGTTAGTGACAGAGAGAGAAAGTTGAAGTAAAGAAAGCATGGACTTTTTCAATAAGACCAAAAAGTCACTTTGGTCAAATAATGCTGAACTTGCGAAACGGTTCAATGAGCTTACAATGCGAATGGAGCCATCATGTGTGTGTATGTGTATTTCTATCTCTAGACCATCTCAATTTCTCTCTCTCTCTCTCTCTCTCTCTGTGTACTCCTGCTTGTCTCTTTGTCTGTCCGGGTCTTGAAGAGGAAGGAGAGAGAAGCAAGGAACAGTCGTCCCAGTGTGTCGAGAGACTGGGAGAAAAGAAGAAGAAGAAACCCATTAGTAGTGTGTACAACCTGGCTAGTGATCGTGAGTTGCAAGTTGGTTCGTTCGTTCGAAGTGGAAGCTCACAACTCTCTCATTCCTCACTACTCACTCCTGACTTGGTATCATCATAAGGCTTCTTTTTGACTTTCTTTTCCTTTTCTCTCTCTCTTTTTCTCTCTCTATTCCTTTCCATCTCACAACTCAACTATTGAAAATCCTTTATACATATAGAAAAATATCGGAGATCCGCTGGAGACTCAAGATCTGAGCTATAACGGTGGAGAGTGAGAGTGTAATAGTAATGGAAAGAGTAGAGAAACCCAAGAGGAAAAAAAATCCATGTGAGTGTACCATGAAAAAGACTTTTTTTTGGATATAAATGCTAGTTTATTCTCTCTTTCGTGTAGACTTCAAATTCGAATTGATCTCTCTTTCTCTCTCTCTCTCTCCCTCTCTCTCCCTATCTATCCATCTTTTTTTCCCTACCTTCCTGTGTAATCTAACCAAAGGGGTTTTCAAAATCAAATGTACTTTTGCTTTCGATTTCTCTCTCTCTCTCTCTATTTCCATCTCTTCATAGAGCATTCAGAGTTCATTCTTGACATTCATAGAGACTCGCTCACACACACACACACACGAATATCCCATAGACGAGCAACTAGGAAATAAGGAAGCAAACGGAAGCACGTCGAAAGTCTAGAGGATATTATTATGAGTGCATAGGATTAGATTTCCAATACTCTCGCTCAGCTCTTCTCTTCTTCTTCTTCGTAGTTCATAGCTCAAGCTATTCCGTACAAAGACTCTCTTTCTCTCTCTCTCACTCACTCCTGTATGGATCTTTAGTACACAGAGTACAAAAGACAAATGTACGAATTCGATGGAGAATGGAGGATGGAATGAGATCAAGTTAAACTTGGAGCAAGTCAGCAAAGCTCTTATTCTCATTCTCATTGTACGTTTGGATATGATACAACTTGAGTTCAAATGTCTATCTCGCACAAACTTAAATGCGAAAGAGAGCCATTTCAATAGTCAGAGTTTTCCCCCTTTTCTCTCTCCCCCCTCTCTATTTCTCTCTCCCTCTCTCTCTAACACACACACACACACACATTTGAGTTTAATCTGATGTGACGGCAAGTCCAGGATTTCTTTGAACAAATGAAAAAAAATTGTAGAAGGAAAAAAAAGTACTTGAGGACTCAAGTGTACACGCCTCAAAGGCAACTTCAATCCTCAATAATAAATTTATATAACTTTGTGCCATAGATACCGGATATGAATTGCATAATAAATTGGAGAGAGAGAGAGAGAAAAAAGGAGACTGAAGGTCATTTCATCGGCGTTTTTTTTGGCATTCATATTCGCCATTTGCCAATCTGGAATTTGCAACAATGTCCGCTTGTGTGCCATTTGTAGTTCAATTCCGAGTAAATGCACATGGGATGTTTTATAGAGAGGAAGCGAACTCGTACAAATTTGGTACTGCTCGAGATTTGTATTTGATATTTAATGGAATCCGGGCGAGAGAGAGAGAAAGAGAGAGAGAGGCCGAGAGAAGGAAGTCATAACAAAGCCGAGTCCTAACTATTTCCTCACTCATTTTTTATCCCTATTTCTCTCTGTCTCTCTCACACACACACACACACACACAAATACATACAAACGGAATACACAGTTCTGGATTTTAAAGCCGTTCAAGTAGTACAAAAAAAACTATGAGTATTTGTTATGTCTATCTTAAAGAGCTATTGAGAAGAGAAGAAGGAGAAAAAACAGAGATTGATTGTAACGATCTTTTAGTTTGTAGCTGATGGCCATCAAGATGGAGGCCGTAAAATCCGAATCCGATTGGGATTTCCTCATCTCCCTTCCGGCGACACTTCCTTTCCAATTCTCAGTTCTCAATGTCTGTATTTACGATTAATTTCTTTGTGGAAAATCTCGCTCAAAAGTCTCAATTTTAAACTATGTACGATATTTATCTTATGTGTAGGAGAAAAGAAAAGAGACTCTCTCAAGTTGCTTACCTAAATGGTCCACTCGACATGGAAGTATAATATCATTCCCTATAACGACCCGGTACGTTTGACCTCGTGTCTTGAATTTGGGTGCTTCCGCAACGAAATCCAGTTCATCTTGACATTTCACTGCAATTAAAAAAAAATAATGATCATTAGCAATCTTTTCAACATTCACATGGATATATTGACATATTGATGACTTTTCAGGTACTGTTTCCGCATAATATGTATTGGTTAGAGTTGGAAGTTGGATCGAATTCGGATTGAATTGCAGCCCATTATTATCATTATTACTATTATTATTAAATGAGAATCCCCATTTTATACTATATTTTTGCGCAAAACAAGTAGAATTGGCAGGGAAGCCATATGACGGGGATTTTGCGAGTCTTTTTTTGGGTGGGGATGTGCAAGGAAGAGCCGTCATTTCAATATATTGTCATGTATTATATTATGAGAATTGTGTTCTCGGTAACTCTCCTCTGTCGAGGCAACGCATGTGAATTCAGATTTGAAGTGGATTTAACTCGATCGACGAGTCCTCGTCTACCGTTTTTTTTATGGAAGGAATTTATGAATTTACGAATTTATGAAATTCCATCGATTCCTTTCTAAGCCATGCTATGAATTATTGATGTCGACCAAAAGAGAGAGAAAGAGAGGAAACTGGTACACAGAATTTCCCTCAGATCTTGGGAAATAAAAGAGACGATCTAAAAAAGAAAAAGAATGAAAATATGTATGCTATAAACAATATATCTGTATGTAGGTATAGCATAATATATCGTACAATTTATCTGTGTGTACATTGGCTGGAAATTGAATATCAAGTACCAAATGCATTAAGAAGAACATAACAAGATTTTCTTCAAGCTTCTTTTTTCTCAAGTATTATTTGCTGTATATAAATTTGGTTGGTTGTGAATTTCAAATGAAAATGAAGGATTCTCACGATCACAGATTGTTTTATATATATAGATGCATGTACAGATATATATTTTATTTTCTCACTATTTTATATATAACACTTTTTTATTCCATTTATTTTTTATTTTCCACGTTGTTCAAATATTTCAACTTCAAATTTATATATCAAGTACACAACGTGTAAATGTACGGGGGAATACATTTTATCGGCCATTTCTAAGTACTCCCTGTCTCAATTACTTGTACACACACATTAAACTCGGATCCTCCATCATCATTCAAAAACACTCGAGAAAATTGTTTATTGACTAAAAATACGATATGAATTCACAATCTACAATCCAGAATTGGCCAAAATATGTGTAAAATAAATGTCTACAGTACACATTGGACATCGTAATGTAAATAACTCGAGCATGAATTGTGAGCTACAGGGCCAAATTTCATTGGACCCTAATACTATAGAATTGTACTACGCACAACAAATTAAATGAAGACTTTAACTTGATTGTGAGTATTTTAAAGAGCATATTTACCTACTCAAGTTTTGGTATACTGGAAATAATTTTGTGGAGGACGAGAGGGAAAGGAAAAGTCTCTCTGAATAGGAAAAGGATTCTCCTCCTCCTCTTTTCCTATTCTCTCCTCTTTTTGTAATAATCCAGAGGCCAATATCTTTATAAATATGCATATACATACTTGGCAAAGGAAATATTCTACAAGGCCGTCCGTGCGTTTTCATATGTATGCAGTTACTATATATATATATATAATACGCATCCATAGAAATTCTACAATTTCTACATGGGAAATGAAGACGAGGTAAGCTCATCATCCGCAAGAATTCCATTGGATTCCATTAGTGAGTTTTTGGTTTTGGTTTGGTGTGGCCAGAACCCAGAGATGGAGAAAGAGAGAGAGAGAGAGAGAGAGAGAGAGAGAGAGAGAGAGAGAGAGAGAGAGAGAGAGAACACGAAGGGAGAGAGAGAGAGAAGAACTATATGTTTTATTCATCAAACTCACTACTCATTGGGATTAGAGAGATCGATTTCAAGGAGCAGCAGGGGGGATGTGGTTCCCTTCTCTCTCTACCTCTCTCTATCTCTCTATCTCTCTCCAAACTATGCATTTAGATCGTGTATTTAGTACAGGTGTTGCTCCCCAAAAAAACCCCGACTCATTTGTAATTCTAGTTAAGATGGAAAATTTCAATTGAAATAGTTCTCAACATGGTATCGTACTTTAGTCAGTTTCAAACAATGTGTGTAAATGTGAAAATGTGTGTAGTTCTTCCCGTATGTACGATAAATGTTTTGTGTACATACAACTTCACATGTACATAGATTCAATGTACATTGTACGAATATTGTACTCGAACCTACAGATATACATTGAAGTGACCAGTTTATCGTATTTCTATTGTCCATGCTCATTTAATTCCTTACTCCAGCCGAGCAATTATTCACACAGGATGGAGTCCAGTTACAACTCACACTCACACACACACACTCATACTCACACTCGTCCACACACACACACACAACTATCATAATTCTCCAGGATTTTTGATGAACAACCATAAAGTACTCAGATGGCTCACACAGCTCACAGTTAAGTATGGCCATTACACTCCAAAACTACAAATCGATGGAGCATGCTTTTTGTTTCTTCATTTTCATTTCCTTTTGTTCTTCGTGTGTGTACGATATGTATATGTATATGCGATTTTTGTTTTGTTTTAATTTTATTCTTCTTCATTCTTCATTCTTCATACAGTCAGTCTCTCATATGTAGTTAGTTTCATCAAACAACAGCCAAAATATTACATACAGATACTTGTAGTTGTGGTCTAAATAATTTCATTACAATTCATAAATAGTATCCAGCTGTATCTGGATACTATTTACCATTACTGAAATGAAATGAAATGATTAAATGATATCAATTCCTCGAGACGGAAAATAAGAAAACATACCGGCTAAAATATTCAAATGAAAACAAAACAAAACAAAACTAAAAATCAAATTACACTTGTTTTCAATTTGATTGTGACGGGAACAAAAATAAAATTGCTCTCTATCCATTTACATTTTTATATAGATACATGTACGGTATATACAGTATTCAAAACCTCAAACACAAGTTTAGTTTAGTTTAGTATCAGAAAATAATGCTGGAGGATTCTGTGTATACAAAATCGAGTGGGATGAGAATCGACTAGCGACTGTTGACAAATAATTTGTTCCATATTTGAATATCTGATATCTGTTCTGTAGGCAGACGGACTTTGTTAATGGAGATGAACCACCAGGAAATGGGAGTATTAAAATGGGAAAGCAGCGTGGCTGGAAGTGATAAGATGGACGGGATGATAATACTCACTTGCTGTCACAGAGAGAGAGAGACATTTCAGCATGTCATCACACGACTCATGTCTCATTTCATGCAGCTACGCGATTCAAACCCTCATACCAACCATTTCATTTGAATTGGAAGGGTTCAAGCGCATATATGAAATCCAACACCCACCCACAATCCACAATCCAACGACCATTTGAACTGTGCTGCAACTTTGCGTCAGTCTATGGCTCTCAGCCAAGATGCAAAAAAAACAAAGATCCATAGTAGAAAGCTGACGTTTGTAATAATCATAATCTTGGTTGCCTCCTCGAGTCTCAAGTCACAGCATGCACTACATACATCTACAACGCACCACCAAAGTATCTGTGTACAGTTTGAAGTGCCATACACACAAAATACAGACCAAAGTGTGAGACTGTTCCCGAAAACCAAACGTTCATGGAGAATCCAACACCAAGGGGAAAATGAACAAGTTGCTTTACATGCTTTAGTATAGATGATCCATGTAAAAAAACTCAAAATTGAAGATGATTTTCTATGGACTCTCCACATTCCACATTATTATCTGTATTCTGTATAGATAGAAGCAACAATTGGGTAAAAACTTTCAAAGAATATTCATTTTCATTTTTTATTATCAGGATGTTTTATCTGATTCCTTACAGACGACGACGACTCAAAGTTTCGTCGTCTCCACACAACTTAATTTATCTAATATCTGTACAGATATTCTAACCATTCTTGTAAGAGCATTTAAAATAGGTTTCTTTTTTTGCTTATTTCATTTCACAAACGACGAAGGAAGAACACGTGAATGTAAAGCAAGGAGGAACGAACATAAAGACGGTATTTTTTTTTGGAAGGTGAGACTACCATTCATGATTCAACACGTTCAAAGTCCTTCTTAAATTGAGCCAGAATGGGAGGAGGAGAAGGAAGAGAGAAAAAGCTCTATATTTCCTACACATATGCAGATACACATGGACACATAAAATATAACGTTCAACTTTCATCAGCTGGAGAGACAGAGAGAGAGTGAGAGAGAGAGAGAGAGCAAAGAAAAGGAGGAAATTGTACATGGGTTTGGAGAGGAGAAAGTTGAGATTACTTTTCCTATCCCATCATATCCATGCAAATTCAAGTACTTTAGCAGCTCCGTCTCATAAAACATGGTCCCAGTTGAATTTAAATTTGCCGACGAAAAAAGGCGGAGGACGGCCAGAGAAAAAAGAGCAAAGGATTGAGGGAAAGAGTGAGAGAGAATGTGGACTTTTATTCTAAGATTACGCATATAGACATAGACCGACATTTATATCATCACCATTATCATGGCTCGGCAATGACAATGACAAAAGAAAAGGCAGAGGCGGTGGGAGTATGTGTACAAAGCGGATTGAGAAAAAAGAAGAAGGATCTTAAGCATGCAGATGAGCTACATTTTGGGTTCTCTCTCTCTCTCTCTCTAATCCCTTCCCCCCGTTCTCACCTCTTTTCTCATCTCTGTGCTCAAAAAAGAACATAAGTGCTCATATGTACATGTGTTCGTACACTCACCATACAATATGTGTAAGGAGAAAACGTATAGCGACCAAGTCGGTGACGAGTTAAAGTTGGAAGATGTCGACGAGTGAGGTTCACGCCATTGCAATGTACTACCGACAATGACATTGACAACGAGATGCAATATTTGCGAGTGCTTTGCATGAATTCCTTGCAAGTTCTCCTCCTCAACATTTTCACTCTCCTCCAAAGGATATGAAAAAAAAGACTCAGGACTTTTCAACAGAGTGAGAGAAAGAGAAAGAGAAAGAGAAAGAGGGAAAGTTAAAAAAGACGAATAGGGTAGAAAGAAAATGAATAAATCGATTATTCATTCCAAATTCTTTTCTTTCTTTTCTTGTTCAATAGAAATTTATAGTGAGGCTCACTCTGCATGCAATAAATTTCCAATGACGAGAGAGAGAGAAAGGGAGAGAGAGAGAGAAAGAGAAAGAGAGAAAGAGACAGACCTTACCGCACCTCCCAACCACTCATTCTCTATTCCCATCTGAAAATACCCGCCGATCTCACTCGCTCCTCTCCCTTTTCCCCTTCTTTTCCATTCCCTCCAATCTCAACATTTAATTAGTACGTCACGACTCTCTGTGGAATCCAACCACAAATGACTTGTACATCTTCACCATAGAAAGAGAATCTCCAATTTATACACACTCATTTCAATCCAAGCTCTCTCTCTCTCTCTACGAGTCAGAACTCTTGAGCTCGACTTTTTCATTTTTTACCATTTGAAACTATTTAAATTTCAAAAGTTGTCGCAAATCCTCCTTTTTTTCCCGTCCGTCTTTTTCCATTCTATTTTCTATTTCCACAAGCCTCTAGGATTTCTTCAAAAGGAAGAAAGAGAAAGTCTTCGAGTCAAAATTTGACTGCAGATGAAAAAAAAAACTATAGAACATGGAGAATTTGTGTACGTAAACGATAGGGAAAAGTAGGGAAGGAAAAACAAAAAATGGAAGATGAATTTCTTTTTCTCCTCTCCTTATCGCCAGAGCATGATGAAGGAAAGAAAGTTCCATGAAGAAACACGAAAAGTCTACTACAGATATTCTTGTATAATACAATTCCCATCGTCAAATCTTTAGGGAATGAGAGTCAAGAGAAAGGGAAAGGAGACCAAGAAAAAGGAAAAAGTCCAAAGTTTTAAGCTTGTCATAAACAATTTAAGATAAATATGTAATGAAAATGTAAATAGGAATGCGGGGGGTTTTTTTGTTGACATTGAATGAGAGAAAGAGAGAGAAACTAGAAAATGTGGGGAAATGAACGTATAAAGATAAAAGCCGCCATAAAAAAAATTTCTCCCAAGAATTTCTTTCTCTCTCTTTCTCTCTCCCCCTCTCTCTCTCTCTTTCCCTTGCGTTTCTCGTATTTCGTAATTCTTAGGTCTGAAGAATAAAAAAAAGTGGAGGACGGAAGTTCATCCAACATTAATGCGAACGCACGAATGGCTTTACTCGTCTCGTCTCAAGTGCACTGAATGAATAAAATTTGTATGCAAATGTAATGGAGCTCAGACACAGTACGAGAAGCAGAACAAAGTTCCAGCGCACTCGCTGCATGTGTGTACACTTTGACTGTGCTTAGTCGAAGTTGGGCGTACGAATCTGCACTAATATACATATTAAAAAATGCAGTATGCAAAACGGTCGAACCAAAAAACTGCAGCAAGTGTGTGTGTGTGTGTGTGAGTCGAAAAATACTTAAAAAAGAGAGAGATTCTGGATAGTGCATTCACTAAAATTTACAGAATTTACAGGCCTTGACTTTGAACCCTTTCCAGACTCTTTCTCTCGCTCTCTCTCTCTCTCTCCTCTCTCCATTCACTTTCACTCCAAGCCGGAACTCCAACGTGCTCAAAGTCTGACAGCCCTCTTCCAACTCAACAACCAAGAGCGTCCATGGAAAAACACTTTTCTTTTTTGTATGGTACATACGATATGTATATGGACACACACAAACTCACACAAACACATACAGACAGACATAAATCCTCATACAGCCTCCGACTTTTCCCACTTGTAAGTCTTGTCCCTATCAACTTTCTTTATGTTTTCCCTGTCTCTGTCCATGTTTCCATCTCTCTGTCTCTTTCTCTTGTTGTAACTTTAAAACATGAATGCTCTATCCCATCTCCAACTATTCAACCAAACAACGAACCAACGAACCAACGAGCCAACTAGACGGGAACAAAGTCAAAGCGACCGAGAGGCGATTTGGTTGCAAAAAAAAACAACCACAAAAAAAACCCCAGGAAAACCAGAGAAATCCTTCATCTGTTTGCTCTCTCTCTCTTTCTCTTTCTCTCTCTCACTTTCAACTCTTCGACTTTGAAGATCCATCAAAAAAAAGTTTCACTTTTCTCACTCTCTTTCGCTTTCTCTTGAATCCATTCAATTTCCCTTCCCCATTTCATGTGAATGTGAAAAGTGAATGATGGCAAATTTTGGACTGTCTACCGAACCAAATAGAATGCAAAACCAACTGCAGTTTCTTTACATTTCCTTGCACTTTCCCTCCTTCTCAAATGAATAAATAACCATTTGCTTACTCGGAAACTATGTGGAATGAAACGGTGCGGATATGATAAAATAAACATGAATTCTATCCAGTTCAAGTGCGGACTTTCAAATCCTTCCTGTCACTTTGACAGAATTCCTCTTGCAATTTTTCTCATTTAGGAAGGCAAAAGCTTTTCTTGCTATACCTATTTAAAAAAAAAGGCTTGGATCTGGAGAAAAGACAAATTGAAAATACGAGTTGGTGATCTGAATTTAATGAGTATTTAGTTGTTTTGTGACCCGTGTAAAAGGAGAAAAAACTGTATAAATGTCCAGAAACAGAAGGGAAATGTGTGGAATATGGGAAAAGGTGGATAATATCAATTAAATTTAGATCAAGTAGAGAGCAGAAAAAGACAAAGAGAGAGAGAGAGAGATGGAGAGAGCATAAATAAAAGATGATATGCAAAAGTGAGTCGTATGGACGGAAGAGACGTTTCTTCGTGACTGATGAAGATGTACAAAGTTGAATGGTTTTGTTTGGATGAGTAAAAACATAAATGGCTCCCCGAAAAAGGGACAAAAACGTGAAAGACTCGTACGAGAGAATGTTGGCAATTTTTTAGACTGCCAACGAAATTTACACTCATTCGACTTAAGGAGAAGGAGCTTTAGTTTGGTGTAATTCCAAGCGTACCGACAATACGGAGCCACTTGGAAAATTCCAATTCAAGTAAAGCATATACATAACACAAAGACGGAGTAAGGAGTGAGTAGTGAATAGTGAATAGAGTGAAGGAGTTTCTCTCTCGCCACTCGGAGAATTCCTCGCCTATCCGTATTTGACTGTTTGGCTGTGTGCTCTGCGTTCTGTGGGTGTCAGAAGAATAGTAAAGAGTCCACGTGCCGCCTCTAATGTTTGGAAATGGAATGGACGAAATTTATGACAAATTGGAGGATGCAATTTCAGACACGAAGAGCAGAGTAAAACGAGAATAGGATAGATTGATGGATGGAAATCACTCTTTTTTTTCTCCTTTTCCCTTCTCTCGCTTCTCTCTCTCTCCTTCTTCCACTCGTAATAGTAATTCTTGTCTCTCACTCAACTCAACTCAGCTCAGCTCAGCTCCACTCAACTCCTCTCTTTCTCTTTCACTCTCACTCTCACCACCAGGACATGCTCCGTTTTTACCGAGGAGCCAGCAATAGCAATAGTATTTTGATTAACAGATAAAAATGGATTGTGTCTATGTCTTGATTCAATTTACTTGCTTCCATTCCAACCCATTGCTCCATCCGTCCCTCTTCCTTCTTCTTCCCCAACCATTCCACACTTCATACTCTACAATTCTATCTGTACATTACCCTACAAAGTCATCCACACACACACACACAATATCTACTCTATTTTATCGTCAATGTCTTCAAGCCATACACATAAATGTGAAATGTAAATACATCTGTCGAATAGCCTATAAAGAATAGAATGGCTTCAGGACGTCATCAATGTGTACACACATTACAACACGTATAAACATGTAGAAATCTGATCCACAGATACATACATACACACACACACACACAAACACACATGAATGGCTGGGAAATCCAAAAATGTTTTTTTACATTGCAGTTACATTCTACAGTCTTACAGAGTTTACACGCCCGCTTTCCCCATCCCCTTAATTTCCAATTATATCTCTTGGCTTGGCAATCAACTTGTTTCTTTCTTGGTCGTGTTGTTCATCTCCCTGTCTCTCTCAGTAGTGAGTAGTGAGTTGTGAGATGAGGAGACTCATAGAATTTCACCGTGAAATTGGAAATTATCCGACATTTTCAATTTCATTTTCCCCTCATAAAAATGCATAGTATTCTAATTTTCGAGGGATGAGACTCACTAAACCTCACTCACCCAGTCACCAGTAACCAGGATCCAACTCTTAGGAGAAGAGTGGAGACAAGGCAAGTTGACTCTCTCGAGTAGAGTCGAGAGAAAAGCCAAAAGAAGCAAAAGTCTTTAAATACGAACGAGAAGAAAGAAAGAAAGAAAGACACAAGACAGAAAACTCGGCTACATCTTTCAATGATATTATTCAGACTGGAAGTATTTATGTAGGAATTTGTTTTTTCATTTTATTTAGCATGTCTCTGCCCCACAAAAATGAAAACTAAATTCTAGTGTATGTAGAGAGCGTACATAGACTGTGGAGTTTCTAGCGGGAAAAAGAAAGACAGGAAGAAAGAAGAGAGAAAAACCGAATTACTTTGCATTTAAATGAATAAGCAAATTTAGTCGTTTCTTTCGTTTTTGCTTGAGCTCATTCACTTTCTCTCTCTGCCGGTCGTCGTCATGTTTATTTGTGTGTCACAGTCACAAAGTCAGTCACAAGTCATAACCTCACGGATTCAAATTTATGGTAAGAGATTCGGAAAATCTTCGCTCTTTTGTTCATATGTACATTCACATTCACATCCACACTCACATCACGACAGTCAGAGTCCGAGACCTAAAGACATAAAAAAATGTGTACCATACAAAAGATGAACAGAAATTCTTTTGCATAAGAAAAAGGGAAAAAAACCTGGTGACTTGTGAGCAAATACGTTTGTTTTTCACCATCATCATCTCATTGCATTCCATTTCAGGACTCCTCAGCTCACCTACGAGTTACAAGTTACGAGTTATTTTGATGAAAGAGAAAGGAATGGAAGCAGGTGAAAAATGAAAAGTTGTTTGGTGATAACAAAATTTGTTTGTTTTCACCCAACCAAGATAAAAAACGTACATATAAAATAATTCTAGGTGGAAAAACGAACCACAAGCAAAAAAAAGAAAGAATAAAATAAAATCTCGACACATACAAATACAAAGTGGTTATCTCGCGCCGAGTTGAGAATTTTGTTTTGTCAAGCTACTGCTAGAAACCTGTAAGTATGTATGTGAACGGGATTTTTGAACGTTTTCCCTTCTCCATCATTTTCCCTTCACTTCACGAGATTTCACATCCCTTCTTCACGCACACATGAATAAAGTGAGTGCGTAAATAATTATCTCGTGTCTACAATCCCCATTTAACTGGGTATTTAGTCGTATTTAATAATGTTCAAGATAAAGCGTTTAGCAGTTCCAGACTCAACATAATAAAACAAAGTCAAGATATCTGCGGTTGTCACTGGAACAACAGAAAATAGTGGAAGTATGAAGTTTTTGTTCTGGATTTGAGTCCAGAGGAAAAGAAAAAGGAAAAAGAAAGTGGCTACCCTAAAATGAAACGAACATTTCACCCAGAAATGACTGATGAAAAATTCCAGTATTTTTCATTCAAAGTCGTCGTCATGTGTCTCCTTCATCACGCTCCCCCTCTTTTCAATTCCCACCAATTGCATGCTATTAAGTGTGTGTAGTCAAATGTGACTGTGGAAATTATAGCTCTTCCTCGTCATTTTCCTATTTCGTGTCCCAAATGAAAATTTCTGCGGTTGGTGTACAAGAAATCAGCTTGTGTGCACTCAAATAGTAGAGAGAAAAGAAACAAAATAAGAAAACAAAATGGGAGAGAGAGAGATTTCCACACATTTGTGGAAAATGTGGAAAAAAAGAAAGAGAAAAGTGTCGTGCAGATGCTCAACTTTGATAGGAAAACTCAGTGAAAAGAACAAATTCTTAAATAGTCAAATTCTACTCAAACTCAGCCCACAAAAACCACGTGGAAATGAGGAGAAAATACATAAATAAACCACAAAAAAAATAGAAACAGATTAGCTCATGTTTTTGTTTTGTATTATATAAATTTCAAATTTAGAAAAATAAGGGAATTAAAGAAATTCGTCATTTAAAATTAACGAGATTCGAAGCGTAAAATTTAAAAAGTAGGAAGAGAAACGACAAAACGAGAACTCACTCACATACGGAGTCACGTTAAATTTCTTGAGCATTTAGATTTAGATTTAATTTGGATCCCTATCAAATCCACACACACACACAGAAGGAAAGTATCTGTAGAAAGAGGAGAGAAGGAAGAGAGATTCTGTAAACTGTAATTTAATTTAAAATTACGATTTGGAGTCAAACTCAAATTCAAATGGGATTGCATGTAAATGTGAATTAAATTTGCTCAGACTCCAAATCTCTTTGTCTAATTTAAATTACAATGAGGGAAATGGTGAGTGCCCGAATGTAACTTGCCTCGTGCCTTTTTCCTTGTACTTTTACTCGTATACTAGTCATTCTCTACTGTGTGTGGTGATTCCGCAGAGATGAGATTTCGGATTGTAACTCTCGTTTGTTATCCCCATGAAAAACCTCCACACTCACAAACACACACACACAGCGTAGTCAAACAGTACAATAAATGGTTGGGGGTGTGTGTACATGCAAAAAAGTTATTTTATTTTACAACACTCGCTTTTCCCTCTCCACAAGTTTTTTTTTTATGAATATGTATGACACAGACAAAATCTATAGATTCTAAATACGGAAACCAAATGGTCTGCCCTCGCACTCCACTCAAAAATGAAAACAAAACCAAAAAAAACTCGACGCTACTTTTAAATTGTATACAAAGACAAACTGGAGAATAGAATGAAAAAAAAAAAAACTTCTCACAAGATCGTTAGCATTGTCGGAAGGGAACTGAGAAGCGAGTGCGACAGCCAATTACAATTACAAAATGGTCATATCAAAGCGTCTAATCTTATTGTTGATTCAATTATTTCCTCATTACGCGGGAAGTCTCGAGTCTCGAGTCTCGAAGTCGAGTCTAGGTCGACCCAGAACACACAATAATTGCATGGAGGCTTTCGTTAGTGAACTATAAACTACGATATAAAAAGCTTGTAAATTAGTCGACAATTTTACAGATACATTGTCTAACCCCATCATTTCTCCCCATTCACTTTCACTTTCTCTCTCTCTCTCTCTTGTCCATAGTTAAAATGTCTAATGATAGCTTACGCGCTCTCCCTTCCCCCGTCCCACAATACAAGATCCAGGTGTGTATTTACAATGCGTGGCAAGTGGCAACTCGTCCACATGTTGTTTCTCTATACACACATTTCACTCGCATGATTATTTACGACTTTACCAGTAGCCAACCCGCAAATACTCCATGCATCCATTTCCATCGCATATTATTTTAAATGAGACTCGTTAAACTTTTGAGCCCGAATCCTGAATATCGAATATCAACTATTACTGGATGTACACAGTAATTCCAGCACTATACGATCCTTTCCTCGTTTAAAAAAAAGACTACCGGTACACATTTAGTGCGTGGTGTATTTTTTGGTGGACTCTGTGAATACTTCCGAGGTTCGTTATGCCATACGAAAGGAAGGAAGTGAGTGAGGGAAATGACTCTGACATCCTAATGATCCATGAGTCATTGGCAGTCTGTACATACACGATATGAATGTGAATGTGTGAGGTTATCATTCAATGAGTTTTCCTATATACAAATACATGTATCGTATGTATATTCTGATATGATCGCAATCATTGTGTGTGTGTGTGAGTTTGTGCGTAGGTTATTTATACCTATATGAGTTTTTATTTTATCATTCAAAGCCTCCCTTTCCAGGTTAGACTGCGCACTACATGATTCTACTTCCGGTGTGTGTGTGTGTGTGTGTGTGTTTGTGTGTAGCGACGCACTCTCTTTTGTAGTGTAGTGTATATTGTTTTATTGGGTCGGCTCCAAGTGTGCGGGTGAATAGTCTTTTTTTCTTTTTTCTTTTTTCTTTTCTCGTTTTTTTGGCTGGAGGAAAAATGGCAGGGATGATTACTATTATCAGTTTCCATGTTTTTAATTTACAACTGCAGGTGGTCGTCGGGAACGTTCAGTCAGTCTGCATGTCTCCAGTTTAATTTGACGTGATTTAACATGTTGAACTGTGGAGCTCGTTTGCGTTTGTTTGTGTGGTGGGTTGGACTTTCATCTCCGCCTTTCTCAGATGGTTTGTAAACATGCAATTTCCAACAACACTCTCATACCCACTACATATTTGTTTGTAGTTTGTACATATAAACTTAATTTCTGTGTAGTTTTGTTTATTTCACTTTCCAAAAAACAATAGGAATTGTGAAACCAAATCAGGGTTGTTTTTTTTTATGGATAAAATCTTTTGTGAAAATTGTTATTGTTTGATATGCAAACATATAAGTATGGAGAATTTTAAGTACATTACCCAGAAACAAGGGAAACGGGGAACCGTATTCGTTTCTGTTTTACAAATCAAAAGTGATTTTATATTACGAGTCAAAGGTCAGAGTATGTCAAGTGAAGATGAAATCGGAAGTCGGAAATCGGAGAGAGAGAGAGAGAGGGAGAGAAAGAACGTTCAATTTTATTTATTTGGTTAGGAATTCGTAAATGAATAAAAAGAAAGAGAGAGAAAGAGAAGAGGGAAATGTTGGAGTACAAAGAGAAAAGTCCCGTTGAACGAATTGGACGAGGAAAAGCGAAAAAACGATGAAGTATAGAGAGAGAGAGGGAGAAAGAGAGAGAGAGAGTGCACAAAAGGAACAAGTTACGAATCGGGAATGAGCAATATAATCGGATTCCAACTAAGCGGGTAATCCTTCCGTAGACAATCTTTTTTCATCAGCCGAGTTACACAACAAGTCTGGAGTCAATTCAGGGGGCCGGAGCCCACAGAAATTAATGGCTTTGTATTTGGACGGACTCTCTCTCTCTCACTCTCTTTTGTTGAGGCAATTGCGATCGCAATTGCTTGCCTGTCCTCCACATACTAATTTACGATCCAAACCATCTCCTCACCTCCCATCTGAATACACTTGATTCATCCATAAACGGAGGAATTCACTATGCTCACTCCATTCCCAAGCAAATTCTCACTCTCTCTCTCTCTTTGCCATTCACAAATGAATGACCATGGACATTTAAATTTAAATAAAACACTTGTCCCGCAATAAACTAATTCCAATTTATTTACTTTTCTCTCCAAAATACCAAAAACACCAAAGTACCAACTGACCAAATGACCAATCAAACTTAATTCTTTGATCTCTATGAGCGGGAAAACTGTAAACGATATAAAAAATTTTATTTTACTTTACGTTTCTTAAAATCGATATTTCTGGCTCTCATCTCGTCAGATCATCAAACAATATTTATTTTGTCAAGGATTTCCAGTCAAAAGGAAAAGTCAGGATCAGAATCTCAAGATTTAACTCAATTTGGATCTCTCGGAATAAAATGTTTGTGTACACAAAAACTTCAACTGTCTTCCCTTTCATGTGACATCTCAAGGTTTTCATTTAAAAACTCTCAATTTGGAAATTGGACAAACCCATAAAAGACAAGGAAGGGGGAAAAAAACTGCAATTAAATAAATTGGCAAAGGAAAACATTTATTTAGTTTTTGAATTTCTATTTGTACTTGTAGTTTTTTTCCCTGTGAATAATCAAAGAGGGGGGAGGTGAAAGAAGGGGAGAGAAATATTTCCCACTTTCCAGTTTCCGTTTTCTATCTGTGTTTTCAATTCCCCATCTCGGTTCATATAATACACAGACGGATCGACACGCGGAGTAATAAAGAAATGTAATTTTATGATGACGTTCTGACAGCCAAGGATCCTTGAAAATAGTGAGAGAGAGAGAGAGAGAGAGAGAGAGAGAGAGAGAGAAAGAGCGAGTGAAACAGAGTTCTCCGTCTTTGATTAAGTTGGGAAAGGGAAAAAGCCTCATGGACTTTGAACGCCCCAAATTAGATTGGCCGCTTCCCCTTTCAATAAACATCTATCTTTTTCCCAGTGCGTTACTTACTTCATCACCGTGTGTGTATGTGTGTGTGTGTGTATGTATGTATGTGTACACAAAACACGGAACCCTCTCGTGTGTAGACCGTACGAAGCACGAATAGGAATACAAATACGCTCACACACACACACACACACACACACACATACACTCACCAACTTGGCCCATCCAAATAGATAAAGAATTCTTCTCGGGGAAGTTGCGTGAATTGCGTGAGAGTGGTTGGAAACTCTCTCGGTTTTCCCTGTTTTTTTTTGGCTCCAACTCCGTCTTGCACCAATCTCAAACTTCCATAGATGACATTACTTTATGACAAATCAAATATTTGGATCAACCAATACTAATACTAATGGCCTCATGTGATGTGATGTGATGTGATATGCTGTGATGTGAGGGGGGGAAGTAAAGGGAAAGTTTTGTGTACCAAATACAACGAAACATCATCAGAGCTTTACACAGTCAAGTCCACAATGAAATGACTCTCCGCTCTCCTCTCTCCTTCGTGTCCATGCAGTCACAAACACACACATATTTGAGTACACACAAGATAGCGTTTCAAAGTCCTGCTTTGACGTTGGATTTGGATTGGATTCGAATTCGAATTCGACTTTCCTTTGCCTTGTAACTGCGTGACGTGTTATTTGTTTATAATCGAACCGTCTTGATGGCTAATGTCTAATTTCCACAACTTTGATGGTGCCATCCGAAAGACATCCAGTCATTCAGTCATTCAACATAACATTCGACAGTCTCAAATTGCAGCTACAGATGCAGTCGATGGACATACATTTGTAGCTGTATGTAGTATTCCAATATCTGTATTATATGTGCACTCAATGAAATGGAGCACCTTGTATGTATAAAGTAAAATCTTCATTTGGTTGGTGTGTGTGTGTGTGTGTGTGTTTGTGTATTTGAGGGCCCCTCCTGACAAATATTGACCTTGCTTAATAACCAAGCTCTTTCCTTTTCCTTTTCCTTGGATGAAAGATGAAAATGGATGAAATGAATGAATGTTTCATTGATTTTCAAGTGGATAACAAATTTTCTTTTCTCTCTCTCAACTCTTCAGCTTGAGTCTTCAGCATTTTCCAAGTTGAAATAACATTTACATTTGTATACATTTGCATTGGCATTGACATTGGATTGGGAAAAGAGCCGGTTCAAAGTTAAAATCATTGAGTAGCTCCAGCACATCTCTCTATCTCTCTCTCTCTCTCTCCTCTCGCTATCTCTAGTTTTGTATTAATTCAAGGCAAAGTGTGTTTATCTATACAAAATAAAACGATGTACGAGCTTTTTAAATCATCCAAGTTTGCCGAGCCATGCAGTAAGTAAAAGTGTGTGTACACAATCAAGCGGAACTCGGAATTGAAATGAATTGAAATGACTGGATCCAGTTAGAGTCTAATGGAAATGTAACATTGTGCCGTGTGAATGGATTCTCAAGTATGATTGTCAATCACTAAAACTAAAAGTCCAACTAAAAGTCCTAACAGTACTCAAAACGATGTATCTTACATACAATTTCACATTATTTATCGCTACACAGTTGATCTTTGGACTTGGAACTTGGACTCTGGTCAAAAATGTTGTAGAAAACGACACATTTTTAAATTTTAAATCTGAATCTACAATCACAATATCATACATTTTACGAGGGTCTTTTTACATGCATGGAGGAAAAGGATACAAAGGAAGGATAAAAAAAATACGGAACTTTGGGAGACAAGGCGAATTTTGGGGAAAGTCGTCTTTGACTTTTGTCAATGACGTTCTCACAAAATGAAATGGAAATCGACAGGAGAGACGAGAGAGAGAGAGAGAGAGTGGGAATTGAGGGAAGAAAATTCAGTTGGAGATAGTTTGTCCGGGTACAGTGCAAATAGAATCAAAACTAAAGAGAGGAATAAAGAAAACAATTTTTCCCTTGTACGTTTTTTACTTTGTGAAAGGGAAAAAAAATGGAAATATACGATAGAAAAAAAATAAGTTTTCTTCTAGATTCTGGGCCATTGCCATTGCATTTGCTATATGACTGTTAGTGTTACTCGCAGGGCTAGAAGGGGAGATAGAGAGGGGGAGAGAGAGAGAGATGGAGATGAAAATTCACCGTTCAACCATTTTTTTTCCACTCAATTCCATTCAAGAGTCAAAAGAGGTAGAAAGGAGGAGAAACTCAACTTGCAAATAAAAATTCAGAAAATGATCAAGTAAAATGGAATAAAATCTTATTTTCATGATGCACAAATACAATTTCACACAGTCACATTTTGATTTTGATTTTGATTGCTCTGTCTCGAATCTGGGATCTCGAGTCTCGTCTACCCTTCTTCTTCTTCTTTCTGACGACGCCTCCCCCAACAACAACAAGCCGATGAATAAAAAAGAATAGAAAAAAAAACCAAAAGTCTTCACCTCCATTTCAGACTAGTCGAACGTTTTCCATTTCTGGTTTGTACATTTGTATTTATTTCCCTATTCAAACAATGTATGACCTCTGTACTTTTTTTGTTTTTGTTTTTGTTTGGTTTCCAGCCCGTTTTTGGTTTTTCGCATTCTCCTCAGTTCTTTCGAGAGAGAGAGAGAGAGTGCAATTCATGGTAAGTGACAAACCATAACCATTACGAGCTCTCCTTCGCTCTTCAATTCCTAGTGTTTTTCAATTTCCCTTACCCTTTTTTTCACTTTTTTCACAGCCGGACTGCACTTGAAACCCAAAATCCTTTTTCCTTGCATTCAAAGTTACAGTCAATTGTCAAATGGGATTTCCCTAAACAAATTCAGATAAATTCACAAAAAAAACCCCTTCCTATAGAAAATAAATACTTTTTTGAATTTTATTTCCAAATGCCCCAAGACTTTTCCCCCCTCGTGATTCATTGACCAAAGACCAAAAAATGAACGTAAAAAGGAACTCAGACTGGATACTTCGTAATGTACGGTGGAGGTAGATAACTTTAAGGGTAAAAAAACTATCGAATATTGAAACAATGGGAGCTGGTTACACAAAAATAGAGAGGATTTTGGTTTCTAGTGGAAAATGGAGAGCTTTTGCTTGTATTAAGTCGTATATATGTATGTGTAAGAAATTCTCGAGAGAATTTGGGAAATTTGATACAGTCTATATACTACAGATATATGTACGAATCCCAGATGAGAATATTATATTATGGATACACATGTGATGAGATTAAAAGGAAGCGCAAGTGGGAATCAAAATCAAAATCCGGGCAAGGTAGTTTCCAATGTGCGCATATGAGTCTGATTAGTGAAAGTCTGTGTGTGTCTGTTTGTCTGTGGACTTTCCACACGCATGTACGTCCTTATAGATGAGTATCCATCCAACTGTAATATTTTCAAGAGTTTCCTTAGCCTTAGCCGAATTTAATCAGGAAATCTGTTCATGTCTTTGAGATTGAGAGAGAGAGAGAGTTGGGGAACATGCTCATTGAATGTCAGTTGGATCATGTACCTACAAGAACACAGTCTAATGTACAAAATTTAGCCAAGTTTCAAGTAGTAGTAGTGATTCTGACTCAAATCCAAAATACAACAGATGTGCCCTTTGTTACATTGGATACTCATACTCTCTCTTTCTCTCTCTCTCTCTCTCTCGCATCATCATACCATACCATAGAAGAAAAAAAATACCCTGCGTAGGTTCTGGTTTCCAAAATAATAAGCACTGACTATTACTATATGTACAAAATACGAAAATACATAGACTATCTGTACTTCTGTGTTGGCATAATGAAAGGCGAATACTGATTTTGGCATTGGTGGAATAACTAGAGAGAGAGAGAGAGAAAGAGAGAGAGAACGGCAAGTGAATTTCGAGAGTGTATGTAATTCCGACGAGGGTCCCGCAGAAACTTGCTGGTTTTTAGTGAACGCACTAATCAGTATCAAAGTCAAAGAAGCCTCTTTATTTGCTCCCATGGCGACACACACATTCACCCCACAGGCATATCATATCACCAAACGCACACACTTTCCCTATTGCGTTTGCTCTACTTTTGTACTTGTACTTGTAATCTCCGCTCAACTCCTCGCAAAACTGCATTATTATTATTATTATTATTATGTCATGGAAACTTTCCTCCAAAAAATTTGTAATTTAAACCTTAAACCAAAAAAAAAAAAAAACTGCCTCATTTTTTCCTTTTGGTTTTTCCCTCTCAACTTCAACGTGAGCATTTACTCTCGTTGGAAAATTAGAATTTTAGGGAGGATGTTCATATTCATATTCATATTCAGTTTCCAATGAAATGTGGCTCATCCACCTACAAACACGATGTTTTCCCCTGTTTTCTTTAGGTTCCTTTTCAATAAGCTTATGAAATCTACAATATGTTTGGATCCGCTCTCAATCAGCCTCAGCCTCAGCCTCAGCATGATTACAACAAATAATTCATCCCTTCGACTTGTAATGAGAACAACACAACACTGAGAACTGAGAGAGAATACCAAAGCCAAATCTCTGCTGTATGTGTGCAGA
Source organism: Gisinianus flammeolus (assembly GCA_034699125.1). Classification (NCBI taxonomy): domain Eukaryota; kingdom Metazoa; phylum Arthropoda; class Collembola; order Symphypleona; family Katiannidae; genus Gisinianus; species Gisinianus flammeolus. The sequence continues at coordinate 107,773 of JAIUND010000071.1, read as the reverse complement.
GTTAACCTAATTTTGATTAAACATATGAACATATCAAACATTGCTCATCCCAACTCAACTGTTCCCCACAAATGTGATACGGGCAAGGAAATATCCGATCTCATACAAACAGAGATAGCATCTCCGTCAAATTTCCATGTAAAGTTGTTTGCGTAAATAAAAACAAATTGTGGATTGTGGATGAGAAAGTGTGGGGGAAAACCAGGATGTGTTTGTAGTAAGAGAGAGAGAGAGACAGAGAATATACGGGTCATGTGTAGTCATATCATCATCATCATCATGGATTCCCCCTCCGGTCTTCTTCTTCTTCTTCTTCTTTGTCGTCTTCTTCTTCCTTTCAAATTTTCATTCCTCTGCATTATAATATAAAATCCATATAATAAAAAACAAAAAACTTTTTGTTCACATATTTGCCTGTGGGGAAAGAAACTATGGAAATAGTTTGAGAGCCATGTGCCACAGAATTATGCACAAACTTTTTCACCGCCCTAATTCCCACGATACAAATACACACAAAAAAACACAATTTTGGAGAGTTGTGTGTGTGTGTGTGAGTGAAAAATCAAGTAGAATTTTTCTTTAAAGAGTAAAGTGTGAGAATTCGGGTTCTTCACAAAACGTTTTTCCAGGGGAAAAACGTTTGTTTGAGAATATATGAGAATTCTCCGTATTTTACATTGAACATTGCGCAAAAAAATAAATCAGAGTACCAAACATTTGAATGAGAATTCCCGGACCCGGAAAAGGCCAATATAAAAAATTTATAAATTTTTTTAAGAGTCTGCAGTAAATTCCGTGTTCAGGTTCATATCAATGTTGATGTTGATGTTGATGTGGAGAAAGGTGAGATTGAAAGTTTGTGGCTCTTGCTTTTGACAAACTGTAGAAATAAAACGAGAATTTACACAACATATTTGTTTGTGTAATTAGACTGTGCAACATCCGCATTGAGTGTGTTTGTATACACTCGCATTTAATATGCATGAAAAAGAAAGTACACACACACACACACACACATATTTATATACACACGGACTAGAGTTGTACAAACAAAAGACTGTGCGTCGTAGATTGAGATAAGAGAAATTCATATAAGAAAAAAAAACTTATCGGACGACCCGCAACTCCACACATTTGTAGACGACGGCTACAAAAAACCCGACTAGAGAGAGAGAGAGAGAGAAAAAGAGAAAGAGAGAGTCTGAATTCAAAAAATGAAAACCCAACCGTTTTCCCTTCATTCTCCATCCTCCATGTTTGTACAAAAACTCGTCTGACTTGCACGTTCATCCATTTCTTTTCTAATTAATTCGGGTGGGAGCCCGTTGAAAAGACTTGATTCAGCTCATTTCTAATTAAGATAGACAGGGAGAACGTGAGTGCATTCACATTTCAACTCTGATTTCATATTTCATCCAGGATATGACTGACTTTGTGTATGTTTTTCTGTGTGTGCTTTCAGCTTCAACTCAACTCCAAACCAACTTTCCCTTCGTTTCCTTTTCCCTTCTTGTTTCTCAACTTACAGCTGTAATCAACATTTTTGTTTTTATTTTACTTTCTCACAGAGTTTTTTTGCTCCCTTGACTTGACTTCTCTCTCTCTCTCTCTCTATCTCATTCGTATCACATGATGATAAACTTTCTTCTTTTCCACACAGTCTGATTCTCATCCCGAACTCAGTTTGTTAAATGAATGAATGAACTCATCATAAAATGTAAATATTGTTTTCTTTCCTCTTTCTCTGTCTCCGTTCACCAAAATCCTCTGTGGGGATCACAAAATGAGGATGAACTGAAAGACGGCCAAGTCTCAAAAAATTAGTTCAAACTGTTTTGAAACTCATAGAGAATGTTTTTTTTATAGTAAATCCCTGTGGATCAATTTCACTTTCTTTCCCAAATAAAAAAAAAGAAAGAAAGAAGCGAACAAAAAGAAAGTGAACTCTTTACAGTCAACAGGATTTTGCACGCAATTTATAATAAATGAAAAAACAAAAGTTCAAAAATCATCCGTTAAATTCACAATTCCAAAACAAATTCATAGTTCACACCTTTGAATCCTTCAATACACTCCTTAAAGTCTCATTTTAATTTTTAATACCCTCCCAGGAGAGGGAAACTGAGCTCAAGTTCGATTCATTCCGGGATATTTAAAATTCCTAGTAATGTTCTAGCTGATAGTTTTTGACTCTCAATGAACCATTCCTCTTTTTTATGTGAGCCTTCCATGTTTCTTTCTTGCAAGATTAAAATATTAAAAAAACTACCATTTGAATTCCAAACACGAAAACTGTCCTCGTGAGGAATTTCAATCAGAGCTAAAAGATTCCCTAATGATTTCCATGAAGATACTAAAAAAAAAACAGAAATCTGAGTGAATGAAGAAAGCAACATGAAAACACAATTCAAAATGTAATCTCCAGTGTTTTCTTTTCAAAAACCTTGTTCTCTGCATTTCCATTAACAAAATGATGACGCTCAACCAGGAGAAATGAAAGGGAAAACTCGATTTGAATGCACATTTTAACACGGTGTTGAAATATTTGGTGAAAGTCATTTTTTTTTAAGATCAATAAGTAATTCAAATCAACGATGAAGGATTTTTGATACATATAGGACAACTTTTAACCAAAGAAAGACAATTTTTATGCTCTCTAATGGAATATTGGCTCGGCTACGAAGAGGGATCTGCATTGACAAATTCAAGGAATGGATATGCATGAGACTGCTCCAAACTCAAACTGATACTGACAGCTCTTCTCAAGTGGGACGACGAGTAAATGCGAGAATACGGGGAAAAAACTCATGATCAGAATAACATAACATGGAGGAAATACTCTAAAGGTTGACTTATGTGTATTCCGGCATCCACGTTTTTTTCTGGGCTTGGCCTAGAAAGCCAAAGAAAAAAAAAGAAAAGGAAAATATTGGAGGAAAGGAAAGGAAATTCTGACTAAAAGAGCAGAAAAATGGTATAGAAATGAAAATGAAGATAATTCAAGGAATGTGATGGGTTGTGCCTTGTGTGTGTGTGCCTTTGCTCTCTCGCCCTCGCAATGAAATGCAGCGTAATATAATGCAATGCAATATCAATACTAATTTTTTATTCAGGCCCAGTGGGTTCTCAACTCTGAAGGAAAAAAAACCAAGAGAAAGAACGACAGAGAGAAAAAAACCGAGAAAATGGTGAGCTGTAGCTTTCGCCTTGGCAAGTCAAGAGCCAAGATGTCACGAGTCTCACCATCATTGCACAAATTTATCGCTGGAGCTCGTCGCATAAAATGAATTTCAAGTTACCGGCGCTTTCCCTTTCTCTCTCTCTCTCTCTTTTTATTTCTCAGGCTTTCCCCCGCACCACGAGAAAATGCTACAGGATTTGTTTTACGTTGGTCCCCAAAAAACAATTTCTTTATCTTCTGGGCTGCTCAGTTTTTTTTCTCTCCTCTTGTTTTCTTTGCTCCAGAAATTCCCGATACAGATACGAAAAAAATACAGATACAGGAAAATACCCATGGATTTGCGTAATCCAGGAAAAAATCTTTTGCACTTTCCTCGAATGGTTCATGGTCCAACAAAAATACAAACCAAGGGCTTGTTCATGGGGATCTAAATAAGGCAAAGAGAACTTGCTCTTCAAAAAAGAAGAAGAAGAAGCAGAAGAAGATTTTTACGCCTTCATAAAACTTATGAGTATGCATAAAGGGATTTTACACTCATTTTACGGGCTGACGGGAAGATTTTTGTGTTGAGAAAAAAAAACGCCCTAGAATATCCTCTTTACAACCAACCAACCAACAAGCAATTCCATTATTTAAGAAATGATATAAAACAACGAGCTTCTCTGTCTCTCTTTCCCTTTTCCCCTCTTGTCTTTTCAAATAAGAAAAAAAAACTCTTGTGTGTTTTGCTAAATTTTAAATTGCAAATTGCTTTCTCCTCTCATCCACGTTCCACATCTTACTCTTCTCATTTTTTATATCAATTTTCTTTCCCCTCTTTACAAGGCTCAAGTGAAATTTCACAATTCACTGGACTCGTCATCAAATGTTTTTGCATAACGTAATATAATGGAAAGATGAGGAGAGAACAAGAAAAAAAGTAAAAGTAAAAAACTTTTTTCCATTTCCATTAAAGTTTTGTCCATCTTTTTATTGACTCTCTCTCTGACTTTCTTTTTTCTTTCTCCAATTCCAGTTGAGATTTCATCTCAAATCTCAAATCAAGTCCAAACTCCAAAAGGGAAGAAATGAAAACTACCAAAACAAAAAAAAAACCAAAAAAGAAGAGAAGAAAAAAAAACTCGTATATGTAGCAATTCCTCAAAATTGAGTAATTTAACATCTTTTTCATTAGAAATTCGAATTCACCTTTGAATTCATCATTTTCTCTCGTATTGACAAACGTTATTTCAACTCAACTCGACTCAACGCGGGTATCTACCGGAAATATGGCAATTGGATTGTCTTGTGATTCAAGCAAACAAAGACGAGGAAATAGATGACGAATATACGAGAAGGAAAATGGAGTGGTTTTGAGTTCAAAGAGATTCTTTTCTCTTCCTCTCTCTCTCTCTTCGTCTTCCTCCTGTGTTCTTGTTCTTGCAAAACGAAAGAAAGAAATCCAATCATAAGTTAAAACAAACAAAAGAAACTACTTACAACACATATACATTGACTAAAAGATTTTCTAAGCAGACCAAGAAAGAGAGAGAGAGGAGAGGGATGGAAACAAACCTCGACAAATAGAAGATGGAGAAGGGAACAACTCTGGACAAATACTGACATAAGGAAATCTATTTTCCGTGAGGTAACGTTCAAATTTCAGTATGAGTGAATGTCTCCGTGTATGTATATTTATGTATGTACATGTATGTACTTTCTTTCGAGTTAGAAGTTGAGACGTAGAAAAAAGGAGGAAGACGCAAAAAAAAACACACAGAACAAAACAAAACAAAACAGAGGACTATTTTAGATTTTTAGACATAGAAACAAGATCATTACATGAAGAGAAAAGACTTTCTCTCGCTCTTTTTCTCTATCGTTCTTTTTCGCTTGGCTGTTCGCTCATTGAGCTTGCCGCAAGTTTCAAAGGCGAATAGGACTTTATCTGGAATTTATGAGCAAGGACAATAGATGACAAAGAGTGTAAGCAATGGATGAGAGGAAGAGAACTCAGGCACAAATAACTTTTTCTCTCTGTATTCTCTTCTTCGTTTTTTCTCCCTTTGCTCGTTTTCGTTTTTGTCTTCATCCTCGTCTTCGACATCACCATCGCCTTCTGACTGAATCCAACACATAGTTTGAGGTTTTTAATGGAAAATTTTGTCCAGAGGCGAGTTCTTGAACCATTTCCACCTGCCTCCAGGACAAACAAACATTCGCATTCACCACGCACATGAAGAAATACAGGGAAAGTACAGAGAGACAAAAAAAAACAAAACGAAAATGTTTCCTTTTTTGTTTACTTCAATTTTTTCATATACATTTTATGAATTGAAATCTCATTTAGCATTTACCATTTGAGACAATCTTCTAGCCGCTATTCATACTTCTAGTTTCAGCTCAAGATTCTTAGGATACGAAATGCATTTCAAGTTTCAAGCAAATTGTTAAGTATAATTATTTGACTTGAGCTAAAAGTTTCTCAGATACAGTAAATACTTCACAAAAATGACGTAAGCAAGGTTGTGTCCGTATTCAAATCAAATTTTGATTACTTTTTTGGTCATTTTGCTATCGTTCGCGTTAGAATTCAGACTCAAAGTCGACAAAACTTGAAGACAATCAAAGAAAGAGCTTTTGGATTTCCTTCATGGAGACACAAACAGAAAAGGACGGGAATTCGGACAATCCCAAGGCCACTGGGAGAGAAAGGGTAAAAAGTTGGAAGTTGGTTTGAGGTGAGAGCTTTTAGCTATTATGAGGGAATGCAATTCGAACGATTCCAACTTGTTTTTTGAAGGGAGAAGGGAAAAAGATGGTTGATTGAAGTAGTTTGAGAAAAAAAAGAGTCAAAGACCAGAACTGGAGAACGTCAAGGAGGAAATTCAGAGATGTGAAGGAAGCCAAACCAAATCAGACTAGACCAGTGAGAAGGAAAGTAAACGTGAACGAAGAAATGCCACAAAACCTGGAGAAAGATCGATCTTGACTCTCTCTGTCTCTGTCTCTCTGTCTCTCTGTCTCTCTCTCTCTCTTTGACTTCTCTTCCTTTCTCGGGGGTTTTTCAAAGAAGAGGAAAAGCAATAGCTACAGCTCTCACGCTTTTTGCCCACTATCCAGCCAACTACTCAACTGAACTCCACTTCACCACATCCCATAGTTGAGTACATGGTGGGGTGCTTGCTGACTCCAGTAAAAGTTGAATTTTGAATCAAAAACACTCGATGGAAAACACCACAAGGCCACCGGGAAGGAAATGTGTTTCAAAAAACTCATCCACCGGTAGCCGGCTCAAGTCTCCCAGTTTCCTCGTCCTCTTCTTCTTCTTCTTCTTCCTCATCTTCAAATTTTCACTACACCATCTAAAATGCTGGGCGAGAGAGAGCACTTGAAAACTCGTCCAACCTCTGTTTTTCCATGTTTTCATCTTTCTATCTTTCCATTCCCTCAAACCTCTAGAATCTAGAGTTTAGAAGGAAAATGACGTATTACTCGTCCACAGACAGACACATATTCCCCCTTTTTTTTACTTTTACACTCACGTTCCATATCTAATCGGACGTAAATTGAATGTGAAAAAAAACCCAGGGTGGTTGGTTGGTGTTTGGAGATGGGAAAACTGACTGTAAAGATTCGAGTAGGAGAACACAAGTTGAAATTTTATTTTTTCATCTCTCAGAAAAAGCTCCTCTTGGTTTTTATTATCCTTTATACGATATTTGTCCTGCTGTCTCTGTCTCTGTCCCTGCGTTTGTGTTGCTTTTGGTCTTGGTTTTTCCATCTCCACCTTCGCGTCCTTGTATTATTTTTCTGGGTCGGTTGGAGATTCCCATCTAAATGTGCGAGTGTTTGTGTATGTTTGAGGATATTTGTATTAAATCCGTGTTTGTGTGACACCTTGGCATTTGTCGTGTCGCCTTTACTTTCCCTCCCTCCCTTTTCCACATGTGTCTTTTCTTTGCAGGATTCTTTTTCTCACAGCTGCTCGTTTGTCGTTTGCCGTTTTCTTGGGGATCTTCGAGTTTTTCCTTCTTTCCTTTCCTATACGTGTAGAGCTGAGTGTGTGTGTGTGTGTGTGAGAGAGAGAGAGAGAGAGAGAGAGAGAGAGAGAGAGAGAGAGAGAGAGAGAGAGAGCGCGAGAGTGTTGCTAGTTGTTCTGAGCTTATGGTTGTTTCCATTCTGTATTCATGTATTTATATTTACATGCTTTTCTATGAATTCATAAGTCGGCTCTGCATGCATAAAATATTTTTATGGTACATAATGGCAAGGAGAGAAAGAGAGCAAACCAGAGAGAGAGAAAGAGAGAGAGAGAGGGAGAAAGGCCACAGATGGTTTTCTACATCACATTACACAGACCCTGTGAACGAGAATGTGGGTAAACATTTTCACAATTCAAGAGTACTTTCCCACATGCAGCAAACAACCACGGAAAAAACCACAACACAATGCAATGCAATGTATTGCGGGTACAGTGCAATGCAAAAATAATACAACAAACAGAACAGAACACACAATATTTTTTTGAAAATCATTCTACCGTTACAGTAAACAAAAATCCTCCAATTTACTACGCACTAAATTCATGGTAAAAAAAAGGCTCTACAAATATCTGTAAAATGAAAATGACTTTCCCCCAATGTTTACATATTGAACATTTCAGGTCCTCAATTAATTGGACATTTGTTTGGTTTTAATGACGAGGAGGACGTGGAAATGGGAAATGGAAAATGGAAAGTTTACTCATGTTATAATGAGGGTTAATTGTTAATTTTAAAAATGTAATGCATGAAAAAACCTCGAATGTAATTACGTACAGATATAAACAATGAGGGTTTGCAATGTAAATGCAGAAGATGAATATAAGTTTGTCCGTTGTCTGTTCATCCTATTTACACAAGACTCGAGACTCAAGCCGTTCATAATACCAAGACTTTTATTATGATTCTCTAATGGCAAATATGGTGCTCGTACTTGTGCGATGATTTTCGCTTTCACATCACACACACACAGAAAGAGAACTCTTTGTCCTCTCTCTCTCTCTCCCTGCTTCCCATCCTTGTTTATTTTTACAATGGGAGAGAAAAGGTCCGTTGACGGCTGACATCTCTCACATTAGACGAGTCTCTTTGTACCATCACTATCCCATAAAACGTTCTTACCTCCAAACTCCAAACACCACGCGGACAGAGAAATGGGAAACACTCTCTCTCTTTCCTCTCTCTCTCTCTCTCTCTCTGACTCCTCACTGTTTTCTCGACTTGAATTTACCACACACAGTATTTTTTTTCATCCCTCGTTTTTTTTGGGTCTGCTCGAGTTTCCTTTATTTACTTTACCTTGTGCCACTGTATATAAATACGATCTGTGTCAGTGTAGTCCGCGCATATTGATATTGTGAACTTGAGTGTGTACATACTGTACTTGTGTATATGTGTGTAGGTGTAGAGAAGATTTTGAGTGGAGAGCTCAATGAAGTTCCCACCATGTCCTACCGTAATGAGCACATGAGTGAGATATGAGAAGCGTTTACTTTGTAATTCAACTCCCATGATAAAATTACACTCTCCTAATGTATTTGAGAATGTTCGTTCATCTCGTGTCTCTTCATTTCCACTTACTTCCCACTATTTACTCAACTTTCATTCCAAATTGCAGTTTATCCGTATGGCATTTCTCAACATTCAGCTCATCAATAATGCTTAGTGCTTAATGCTCTCGTTGAGGAGTTAGTTTTTAGTTGACACTATCAAAACTTCCAAATGACCATAATACATAATAATGGATTTGATTCTCTAGTCGCTCCCGCTTGTCACCAACACAATCACAAAACCCAACACAACAAAAGGAGAGAACACGGCTCATATTTTGAACTTCAATTCTAGCTGCAAGTCCAAAATTCTAAATTGATATTCGGTTGCCATGCACACATTTGGAATGTTTACATTCAAATTCCCCTGTACTATATATTTAATTCAACGCGGGATTTCCAAAGGAAAATGAAAACAAAAAAAAAACAGACGGAAATTTTGAAATGGAAAAGAAACTCCCTTTAAGATTTTATTTAGATTTCAGAGTGTACATGACATTCGCTTTATTCTCCATCGAAATTCGTAGAATTGAGATGGAGTCAAAGCTGAGAGTGACAGGAATGTTGAGTCAAGTTGTTCCCATGTACATATCTGTCTATAGGTAATTTGTGAAAAGTATCGTACCTATATTGTTTTTTTCTCTAGGATTTCTTCATTTTGAAATAGAAAAATCCTCATCCCCATTTAAAGGCTATTAATAACAAATTCTAAAGTTTATAGTCTGCCTACATCTACATATAATAAGTAGTATGACTCCTAGTTTAAACTAGTGCAATATAAAAAGCAATATACAGATGTAATGAAACCTAAAAACAAATCTACATGTTGAGGAAGTCTGCATTTTTGTCCAGAATGACTATAGTAAGAAGAAAAAGAAAAGAAATAGAGGACGAGACAAAAAAATGTCAAATTGAAGTTGAAAGGTTGGCTTGAGAAGACGGGAAGGGAAGCTGACTGGCATGAAAAACAAGAAACAAGAGTTTATCTTATTGGAGCAGAAGTGAAAGAGAGAGAAAGAGAGAGGATATTTGCCCAAAGAAAATAAAGTGAAACTTTCCTCTGTAATTCCCCATTTCCTTGTTCGTTCTTTTTTATTATTCTACTGCCCATATGTATCCCTTCAAAATCCCGGGCAAACCATCTCCAGCTCGGTACTGACGATGAGATACTACCAGACCAAACGCAGAGCCACAAAGCATGAGAGAACCCGACTGGCTGTACTGTATGTATACATACATACTAAACTACAGACACACATACCATATAAATACAAGGAGTGAATAAGAAAGATTTAAGACATTTTGAAGCTGTTTCTGTTTTTCTGTTTTCTCAAGAGTTGTTCTCGATTGAAGGAGCCTCCTTACATTTATTATCTTTGTGTACATTGTAAATGCGCATACGTTTGTGTGTGTGTGCTTGTTTCTGTATCTGTACTTCATACAAAACGAACCATGAGCATTACACTACTTATCATGACGATGCTGATGAGCTTATCCTTTGTGTCGTTTGTTACTCATTGAAAGGGAATACCGTTTTTTTTTTGGTGGACGGTTGACTTTCAAAATTCGAATGGTTGAATTTGAATGAGACTTGAGCGACACAAAAAAAAATAGTTGAATAATATTGACATTTGCCTCCATTACATGTCTAATCCTATTTACTCCGAGTCCCTCAAGTAAATGTAAATACAGAGCGACTCTCTACAATTCCACACACTTCCTCGACAAAAAGTAATTATTATTAATCGTCGCATGTGTGCCACACGAAACTCTCTCTCTCTGGACTCTTTCTCTCTCTCTCTTTATATAGCGGAGAAATCCACGTGTTCAAAAGTCCGCTTGTCCGTGAAAGCTTTAACCACCCTGTAATTTTCTCTGTTCCAAATTAAATACGGCTCCCCCAAAAAAGAGGCATACACAAGCGAAAGGGAAAGAGCTCAAGGAATACAAATGTGAGCTAGCTCTCTCTCTCTCTTATACATAATATACACTTTGTTACCTTGTGCGTTTGTTTTCATGTCCCTTTGGAAATGGTTCATTCCTCAGTCCGTGGTTTCTCTATTAACTAGCGCGCTCACCACTCTAAAAAATCTCAACTTTGTCGTGTCGTGATAACTTACAATCCAATTCGAGTCCAAACTACAAATACAAATAGGAGTTGATGAAAAGCATCCTGCTCATGAAACTCTCTCCACCTCGTTACCATTTTTATTATGACTATTAGCTTGTTTTCAAATATTAAAAACAATTTCACTCCACTCTCACAAAAAGACTCCGCAGTCTCGTCCTGTACTTGAATTCATTATTATTATTATTATTCTTATTCTTATGAGACTTAAGCTCAGCTTATTTACAGATAACAATTCAAATTATAAATACCATTTAGATTATCATTACTATTATTGTTATTATTATTATTATTATCTTTGGTCTCGCATAATGCACCACCATAAAAACGCCCAAAGCTCCACTTTTGATAAGGCATTTGCTGTGGCTACTCATAATAAATTATGAGGAATTCCTGAATTAGGTACTTATTATATAAATTATCATAATTTTTTGGGGGATTTATTCAGGAAAAGTTTTTATTTTATTTTTGTTATTTGTGACTTTTATTTTTTTCACCGTGTGGCCGGCCTGTTGATCTCTGATTGTAAATTAATTTAAAATAATGTTAACGAGGAAACGAGCATGAGATGCGACGCGCGACGGCGACGGCGACGGAGAGCACGCAAAACTTCCATTCCCACAGACCCACAAAACGAATATCAAAGAAATTTTTCAAAAGGAAAAATGGAAATTACAAATTACTAAAACGGAGACTGTGGGTTTTGAGTTGTGGTGTGGTGGGTTTTGGATTTGAGAATCAAATCCGCGTGTGGAGTAACCAAAGGGGATTAATTTTGATTTGGATTTAAAACTTCCGGCAAAGGATTTCATATGCTGTGTGTGTGGTAATGAATTCGATCTATATTTGAGAGAAAAACAACTGAAACGAGAAACGAAGGTAGCGATTTCACTTGTTGGACGCGAGAGAGAGAGAGAATGGAACAAGTTAAAAGCTGGTTTTATTATATGAGAACTTGCTTTTAATGGTCGTGTCTGTCTGCGTTTAGTATATAGAAATGAAAAGCCTGAGGTGGGCATTTATTTTATTTGGTGTGTAAGATACATACTATGAAATGACACGAGAGTTTCGTGGAGAAAATTGATGTTGTATGATAACCAAGCATCAGGAGAGTTCATTGATGTATTTGTGACGCTCACACGCCTCCAACGACCACCATCATCCATTCCAAACAGCCCCAGATCATTCATTGGGACTCACGAACTCCCACATGTATACGCAACCACATGGATTTAGAAAGAGAGAGAGAGAGAGAGAGAGGAGGAGAGAGACGGGCATGTCGTTGACGGGGAAAATTGATGAATATTTACGATACGAATTCAAACATGAAAGGAAAATGCACCGAATTTTTTTTTGTCCTATTTTGTTCCAACACGACTTTGTGTTTTCACTACATATATCGTACTGCTTCAGTTTTTAGGAGCAGAAAGAAAGAATTCTGATTTTTGAATTTTTTTGAATTCCAAGTTGGAACTTGGATTGGGATTGGACTATCGGACGTCCCTTCACAATTTTTCCCGCTCGCTTGCCCATAATAAATGTATGAGAGAGAGAGAGAGAGAGAGAGAAAATCGTAGCTAGGAGCTCAAATATTTGCATTTCAGACGAGGGCTTGGTTTTCTTTCGGTTCTCACATCTCACAAGGTTTCCCTTTCGTTTTCGTTTCGTTTTCTCGTCTCTCTTACACAGTTACAAGCGGACATGACATGAGTTCTGACTTTATTTTCCCAGATAGCATCTCATATCCGGTGGCTTTATCACTCTTCCGTCGTTTTCTTGTAAATATTTGACAATCGATGAGTGACAGATGTAGACTCTTTCACTATTCTTGTCACTTTCTCCTTCAGAGTTGGATCTGTGCCGCATAGAAAGTCTCTCTCTCTCTTCTCTCTCTCTCTTTCACTCTCATTTTCGTTTTGGTTCTCCATGTCTGTCTATATACGTATATATCTATATGTGTGTGTGTGTGTGTACATTGGGCTCTGTCTGGAATTCAAAATCTCAAAATCTCAAATCCTCCTCCAGTAAAATGAAAATCCTCAAAATCATAGCGTCTCAACTTTTTCCGCCAACCGGAAAACCAGTGTGAGGAACATATAACAAGACTTTGTACTTAAAACCCGAATATCATATATCAAAATTCGTCAAGCATCACATTGACAATTGACAGCCTTTGTGGTTTTGGTTTGAAGAAAACGAAAAAAACCAAAACTGTTTTTTTGTCTCTCTTTCTTTGACAAGAGATTACCATAGTTAAATGTCTAGAAAAATTTTCATAATTCAAAAATCCACAATTCCCAAGCAATTTTGAAGGGGGTATTAATCGGGGAAAAAATCCATTGCAATCTAATTGCAAATGTGGACAGTTGAAAACCCATCAAAATGGTTAAAAACACAATTTATTCATGGCTCACTGTCTGTCGCACTGTCAATGTCCAATGATTGTCTAGTCACAAGAGAAACGTGGAATAAAGATTGAATTGACCTTTCCAACAAAAAAAAACGTCGGTAGTGAAAATTTCTTACTTTAAATTGTCTTAAATACACAAGTAATGCAGGCAAATCTACACAAACTATACACGGCGATTTTATGACCCATTAAGAATTTTATAGAAATTGAGTTTTTCATTCTGTGACGAGGAAAAAACATTCAACGTCGTTGAACATTGTCATTTATTTTAGTTCAAACTCAAACTCTTTGTCTTTTTCATTGTGCGTCATAAACAATTTTACGTTCGGTAATTTCAAATTCTGTCCCCGCTATTTCCACAGCACTTTATTTTTTAAGCTGGAGCAATGAAAGTTGGTCAACAACAAACACAAAAAAAACAAAACAGTAACTTTTTCATACTTGAATTGCCATTTTCTAGCTCATGTGCCCATTGTGCACATTTAAATCATCCATAAAAAAAATAGGAGAGGTCGGGGCATAAGCATCTACGATTTCACCGGCCAAACAAAGGGAATGAGAAAGAGAGAGAAATAATTTTCCACATCCTGCCCCAACCTCCCTTACCCATATTCCCTTTACCTCTTCCTCATTCTAATTCCCATTTCAAAAATCCAGAGCTAGAACAATGGGAAGGAAATTGGATATGAAATCGTACGAGGAAATCAATTAAATAGACCTCAAATGAATTCCCATCAGCCTCAAACGTGTCTCGTCTCTCTCTCTCTCTCTCTCTCTCAAATTGTATTTCCTCAAAATATCCCGAAAAACTCTATTAAAAAACACCAAATTGTTTTAGATTGTCAGACTGATCAACTGGAGAGTTTTACTGGTGCAAAAACCACACACGGTGTAGGAATAAATTGCAATTTGGTCAAAGTAAGTATAAAAACACACGTGAAATGCATTGCAATATATATTCCTTTTACTTCTGTGTATTTTATGAAGGCCGAGTGAAAGTAGCCGAAAGAGTTAAACTTGTACTTTGTTTACTATAGGTTTTTTTTATGGGCTCCGTTAGACATTGGACAGCTTATGTATGTATATACATGTCATATATTTTCTGTATTACCTGCCGACAAAGACTCGTCATGTACGTGGACATGAACATGTGAATGACAAAACCACACCAGTTGCGGATTTTCTACGTGTGTTTTCTCTAGCTATCCATCCGTGTGCACTGAATTTTGCCCTTGTTTTTGTTGTGTGTGTGTGTGTGTGTGTGTGTGTGTAAAACGGGGAAATAGAAGAGGCTCAGTTGGGTGTGTGAGTGTGAATGTGAGTCATGAAAGGAATGAAAGGGGTCGTCTAGACGAGAGTAAATTGGGAGTAAAAAATGCTATTACAATGAACGAAAGCAAGGGCTGTTTGTTCTATTCTTTTGTGTAAGTACATGCACGCATATTCCCATATAGACACAGACACATGGAAATACGAAATACTCAAAGTCATAAATCCGGTTTACGAAGAAAATCCTCGTTTAACAAGATGAAAATGTGACTGGTTCTTCTCCTCTTCAGATGGAAGGAAGAAAAAAAAAACACGGAGGAGGAAAGAAAGAGAAAAACAGTGGGAAAATTGATTCCACTCTTTACGATGTAATAAAGTGACACACAGAGAGAGAAAAATGACAACGGGACGCACCTTCAGCTTTCCTGCTTTTGCTTTTACTCTACGACTCCTTTCACTTTCTCCCCTCAGACTCAAACCCCAATTTTTTTTTTAGACTCGGGCTTTTTTTTACTAGCAAAACGGCTGGTGTGAAGGATTTGGAAACAATTTCTACATTTGTTTTTAATGAAATATGCAATATGATGCCAACAATTGGAAATCAATTGAAATTGAAATCCCCTTTGCTCAATTTTTTATTTAGCATGATGTGAAAATGTAATTTATGGGATTGTGCTTGATCGCTATCGAATCCCTGATTTCCTTTTACTTTTACTTTTGCCATTTTAAGACAAATATTAAAGTCTGTTGTGAATGTTAAATGATTCCCCCCCGACCGGCCATTGCTTGCACTTTACAAATGCAATTTACCATTAAAATGTAGGAAATTATACACGAGCCAAGAATGTCAAATCTTTGTAATTGACTGTACATATATAAAGTCCATATGTATTTTCATTCATTTCCATTTCACTATGAAGGGGGATTTTGTGAAGGTAAATTAAAGGAAAGAGTTGATAAGGCTTATGACAAAATGAGATAAATTTCCGTTGGTGTAATCAACTTTGTTATTTTTTATTGTTCTACTGCCTCGTGTGCTCGAGTATTTATTTTTATGGTCTCGGAGCTCGATTCATATTTAGATTAGTCCAGAGTCAAGTTCATACTATGCCTTTACAATATATGCCTCAGCCTTTAAACATCAAACCGATGAATTACCTGCCAAATTTCACATTTTCACATTGACATTGTACACACACATAAAAATATAAATGCAATTCGAGCGCAAACGTACAAATATTGAATATTGAGCATATGCAAATAAAGTCGTATAAAAAAATCCATCGTAGTAGGTACTGATATAATTTCAAAATAGTGACCGAGTATATTTCCGCATATGTTTTGTGAAAAAAACACGGAATAAAATGAGGAAGAGAGAAAAGTGAAAACAAAAAAAAAGCGTCCATTTGAATGTAAATTGGGATTTCCCTGTATGTACAAAAAGGATATCAAAATAAAAATGAACCAAGAAATCTGTATGCATATATTTTATTCATATAACTTATCCGTGCTTAAACTTATGCAAGGAGTTCTAACATTGAATTGCACTTGCTTCAAAAGCAAGGAGAGAGACGGAAGAAAATGAAGTGAAAGAGGAGCTCTGGGATATTGAATTACTGGAGGTCAAAACGGAGCTATAAATCTGAACTCTGGTTTTCTACGAGGAGTTGACTGTGGATATACAAACCGGACTCCGCATGACACATGCTAAGGAAACACGCAAGTTCATAGGTATAGTATATTAGTATATTGTATACCGTCAAGTATTACAATGTAAGCTCAAAATTAACAGGAGACGTAAAAGTAAAAGTAAAACGAGTCTTGAATAGTCCACCATATATTCTGTTTATTTGATACACATGTAGATAAAGCTATAAAAAAGGGCCTGGTTCAGTTTCAGTTTCACTTTCATTTTGGACTTTTTCTTCATATAAGTATATATACAGATTACGATTACATTGAACAGAATGAACTGAACAGAGTCAATTTATATTTGATGTGCTCCGGTTTTGGGTTCCTTCTCTCTCTCTCTCTGCCTTCTTCACTAATTCAATAATGTGGCCACTCTCATCACTTTTACGATCCCCCCGTATTCTCTCCTTCCCCATTCCTTTTATTTTTACTACTCCACTCTATTGCTTACTCCCAGTCCATAACGTTATTCAACGGGGGGAAATATCTACTCAACTAGCCAGTCAATGCTTGTGCTCAACTATTTCAGCACAAGCATGGATTGGAAATTGAAACTCTGTATATAGTTTATTCAACTTAAACGGAGGTCCCTTTAAATGAACTAAATTATCAGAATCAGAAGTCAAAGACGGAATAAGCGACAGAAAATAAGAATAAGGAAAGGGCAGAAACAGAAACAGAAACAGAGACAGACATATTTCATCGATTTCTTATTCTCATTATCCATTCACCAACAAATAATTACATACATGGAATTGATGGAGAAAAGTCGAGAAAAAAAAAACACCGCGATCTGATTACACCAACATGAATTCTTCATGGGGTGTAATTCAATTGAGACCAACCCAAATCCAAAATCCCAATTCCAAAATGCGACATGTCCCTCCATTTTTCTCAAATTTTCTTACTAAAAGCTTCAAATTGTGTTGATTTTTTCTGTCATTTCTTCCGAGGTCAGTCGACTAAACCAGTCAGATTAAGCCCATAAAAACCATCCATTTTCCTTTTGTATGGTATTTTATTTAATATTTGGTGGATTGAATGAATGGAAAGTGCTTCCACACTTTTACTGTTTTATTCGGCCCCACCTCCAAGACGCTCAAGTGCTTCCCATGCTAATAAAGACAGTAAAGAATAATATTACAGTACATTTCCTCTAAAGAAATTTCTTTATTTTCTTTTCTCTCTTTCTCTCTCTCTTCTACAGTCTACAGCTAGTTTTTTCAATAAACAAATGTTGTGCTAGATTTTTCCTGATGAATTCGGAATTCGGAATTTGGAATTCATCACTGATCCAAATCTCCTTGGCTTTTCCATTAACCAGCAAAACACATTACGGATATTGCATTGGAATTACATTGTGAAGAGTACAGCAATATTCCGAACATAACTCGACCATTCATTCCCTCAAAAGGAACAAGAAAAAAAGAAAGAAAAGGAAAGTACGGTAAAGGTAAAGAAGTAAAGTACAAGACTCAAGACTCAAGATTGATTAGAAATATCGATTGAAACTAATATTTTTTCTGAGCTTCTCGGCTCTTTCTCTCCTTCTCTCTCTCTCGCACTCATTCTCGTTGTTATTTTACAATTTAAATCAATTTCTCGCAGAGTAAGTTGAAAGTTACCCTTTTGAGCACGCTATCTCTCCTTATCCATACATGCTCGTATGTGAATTGCATTGCATTGCATTGTTAGAGAACTCTCCGAGAAAATACAAACTAATTTATTAAATATGGAGAGCGTAAAAAAATACAATGCAGTACAAATGTATTTTACATATACACAACACAAACTCAACACTCCTCGTTTGTTACTCTCTCTCTCTCACTCTCTCTTTCTCTTTGGTTCTCCATTTCTGTGAGGAGAAATTCAATAGTCGCTATCTCCAAGATCCTTACAATGAAATGACTATGACCGTGGCGATTGCTGTTACCATTACTATTACCACTAACTAGGGGTAGGAAATATACTATACATATATATGTACATACATATATAATGTTGTCTACTCTGAGTAGTGAGGAAAGAGAATGGAAACGCCGGGGAAAAAATACGAGTATAAGTATGAACCTGTTTGAGGGGGTCATAACGTAAAGTTGGATTTGACTCAGGTAAGACTTTCATATACGTACTTTTTTGTTCTCCAAATTGAAGTTCAGCATGAAATTCTATTCGAGCAATGTGTGTTTGTGTGTGTTTTTGGAGCTGATGAGTACTTGGAGAGGAGAGAGTAGACTTTTCTATTTCTATACCCTCTACAAACACGAGCCATATGCGCAAATATTTAGCGTAGCTCTCTGAAACTGAAAGTCCATTATGCTCTATCCTTGTCGAGGGTGTTCTCCTCATTATTCCAATGGATTTTTCTCTCTATCTCTCTCTCTCTCTCTCTCGAATCTATTAAAACCAGACAAATCCTCAAATCACCTTTTTTCACGCAAACCTCAAAAAAAAGAGTCTTTGTTTTTCACCTGGGGTCTCTTTTTGTACTCCACTCAGTCGATTGTCGACAGCTTTTATCCAAACAACCAGGCCGGGCCCAAACAAAAAAAAAAGAAGGAAAAAAAGGGGGGGGGGGGAAAGAAAACGAAGGAACTTCTATGTGTATACATAAATTTTATATGCATGTTTACAGATATGAGTGGAATATGAAGAGAGAGAATAAGTATATAAGTAGAGTTCTGGACTCTTTTGAATAAACTATGACTCTCTCATTCATGATTCCTATCAATTTTATCGTATCATATTGCATGGTTTTGACTTGACTTGGTACAAAATAAAAAATCCAAAGAGTTTCTATTCGCGTTCTTAGTCATGAACAACAACAGTCAAGAATCAAGAAGCCAACACTGTTGTTTTTTCCTTCGTCTTCTTCTCCCATCTAAAATATCGTACATATGTATTAATGAATTCCACCTTATTTTGGTGCTCAAAACCCACGAAAAAGTCAGCAAATCTGAACAGTCTTCAATTAATTCGCTAGTTTTTTATTATTGAAAGTTGTTTTGGGATGAGCCCGATTTTCATATAGACATGTATAAAAAAATCCCTTTATATTTTAATCTGTGGACTCTGAAATGTTACTTTGCGGCCAAGTTATTTTAAAACGTCCCAAAAGAAAATGACTCAAAACTCAAAACTCTCAAAAGGAAAAACATCTCTGTACACAAGAGATTTATATTTATCAATCAATCTTTTATTTGGCATTAGGCACAGCATCGTATCAATTTGAGAGATTTATATTTATAATATCTGTAAAAAAAAAGAAAAAAAGTAGGACGAATCCCAAAAGGGATTTCACTTGAAAATCTCTTACATCATCATTTAGAAATAAATAAAAAAAATGCCAATCAAAACCCCTTTTTTTTGCCTTTCATCCCTTGTAAATGATGGGGGAGACTTTCAAATTCAAATTTCATGTAGTTTACTTGTACTTTGATACGAATATCTACAGTCTGAACTATGATGCGACAGAAACAAGCAAATCTATTGCTTTTCGCCACAAAAGTCCGAAATGTGACACATGTTTACTTTGGGAATCGAGCAAACACAAAACACACACACACATACACATTGGCGGCAGACGACGACGACACACAGTCTCGCTGTCACTGTCGCTCTCAAAATGACAAAATGACAATACTCAAGTCAACAAGAGTAATCCGCATACTAAACAGATGGGAAATAATAATAATGTGGATCCTTCATATCCATTTCTTGATCAAAATAAAGGACAAACGTCCAACAACCACTCGCCCAAATCCAGATTCTCCAATCTCCATAGTACGAATACATATTGCATTTATGTACAATGTACAATGGAAACATGAATACTTTACATATTTTTCATCATGCTCCCCACTCATTTCCATATGTAAATCCTCAAATTTTCATATTATCATCCCTGGGATGTCGGCAAGGATTCTTCTCATCCACCAAATATCTTCATCTCTATCTGTATTGCATGCATCCATTTGAAATTCCGAGGACGGACAGATTTGGATTTTACGGAATGTCCATACAAAATAATGACGGTAAAAAAACGTATTGTCCACAAAATGGGTCAAGAGAAATAGAGAGAGAAATAGAGAGAGAGAGAGAGAGATTTTGCGTTGGAATATTCAATAACCTCATCTCATTGGGAGAAACAAGATGGTCTCAAAAATCCTCAAATCCAAATAGACTACAGCCAGACACAAATGCAAAGAGTAATAAATAGATGAGGAACAACAAAAAAATGTGTATAAATTTCAACTGTAATCATCTATCATGGCTCTTGGCTTATGGCTTGCAGTTATGTAAAGTTTACTTACATATATGTATGTGTTTACTTAATGCAACAAACGCATACATCAACATGAATATCATTCATATATGTACAGTGTACAGAGAGACCCCTCCGTTTTATTCTTCTTCCAATTCACATTTACAGTTATGCAAAATACTCTTGTGTGTGCACACTCTAAACTGGGTCCACAAAACTCCAAAAAAAAGAAAGAAAGAAAATAAATCTTTACACAAGTTCAAAGTCCTCAAATATTTACAGTAGCCGTGCCGTAGCAGCTCTGGCCTGTAAACCCCCCAAAATTTGATGTACTCGTACATATACACATACTACTACAATATCTCTCTCAGTGTTTATAGTGAAGTTGTTCCTTGGGCTTTGGCGGAAGTAGCATTTTAGAGTTGCAAGAGTTCCAACAGTTTATACCCGCTCAATGTTTGCTAAACGAACAAGCCTTTTTTTTCTTCATACATACATATATGGCAATGAACCATTTTGAAATCATTTGAGCGAGAAAGAAGGAGGGTGACGACGACGATCATGAATATCCACCTCCATCCATGATGATGAGATGAAATGAAATGAAACTACCTATACCGTCCAATTTAAATTTCATATCGTATTTTTTTCTTGCCCCTTATCCTTCTCTGACGATGAGTAAAGTAAAATCATAAAGGAAAAGGGAAGGAAAGGAAGCCGGATTGCAAACAACACAGCACACACACACACACACACAAAATAGGGAAAAAGTTCAAGCTCAAGTCTTGACAGTGTCGAAAAGTACAAAGTGTACCTACAAAGTCTAAAGTCTAAAGTATACGATATAAAACATTCGATTTGACTATACTTACATGGGGGTACATACCACAATCAGTTGTACAGTACAAAACGAAGAGGGAGAAGAGAGAAAGCTTGTTGAAAGTAACTTGTGAGACTGTCGAGGATTTAACTTAGCTTATAACACGTGATATGTGCACTCCAGCTCACGAAACGAACCCCTTTCAACTCTCAACCCTTATTCCTTTGTAAGTTTGTACCCAGTAAAAAAAAAATCTCTTGCGTCTCTCACTTACACTCTTTTTCTTTCTCTCTCTCTCTCTCTCTCTCTCTCTCTCTCTCTCTCTCTCTCTCTCTCTCTCTTTCTCTTTCTCCATCTCTCCTTTAATACCCGGTGCAGTCGTTCCTTGTTTGTGTACATTGGGGAAGAAAAACCTGGATATATTTTTTTTACCGAACGGTAAGCTGTAAAGTAAAGGGGCGGAGATTGAAAAGAAGAATGAAAATGCAGTAGGCGAGTCCTCGTAGGTACAATCAAAAGCGGAAAGGAGATTTAAAGTAGTTGCATATCTGTATTTTCTATGGTATATATTGCTTGCATATTGCATATGTGGATATTCCAATAGCCGCTTTTTTGCCTTTCGCCTTTCGATTCTGAATTCGGAAATCTAAACTATGAATGGAATACATTAGTCGAATATGAGTTGTGAGCGCATCGTGTATCGTACATGAGTTCTTGTTCTTACTATAGGATTTCCTGGATGGTGTGAGTATTAAATAGTCAATAGTTAAAGGGATATGGTGTGAGTGGAATGAACAAGAGAGAGAGAGAGAGGGGGGAAAGAAAGAAAGAAGAAAAACATTGAATTATGAGGGAGGAGAGAGAGGTAGCGTTATGAATTTGCATGAATGCAAACAATAGTACAATAAAACCCGTCCACATAATAGATTTCTTTATTTCTATCTCTCTCTCTCTGCATGTCTGTTTTCTATGTAGAGTTAAGTGTATCTCCCGGGTTTATTGAAACCAGTTTTGAACTCATATCAGTATTTACTATTTCTAACGTGGGCATCTCTCTCTCTCCCTCTCTCTCTCTCTCTTGTTTCCTATTTTTATTTGTCCTGTGCATATTCGTCTGCAAATATGATAAGGGGTATGAAAAAAAGGTAGGCAGTATTGCATGCATGTGCATTAATGCACAATGGAAATCTACATAAAATAAAATATGTTGAAATGTAATGGTTTAAGTTTTGGCTTTCTTCGGCTGAATTCAAACTGATTCTTGTAACATCGTTTACAAAATAAAATCCATGTGTTTTACCTTGAGCAGTGTGGACATAAATGTAAGTGTAAATGTGCGTGGTTCGGATTTACAGATATTAGCATCCCAACATTTTCGTGTTGTTTCCTCTTCCAATCTCTTTCCTGCTCCATTTCAATTTTAATATCAATCAGAAAGTGACAGGGAAAAAAGGAAATTAATTTGAGTAATTCCATCACACACAAACAAAAACTCACTGTGTACTTTGATGAAGGAATTGTTTCATTGCTTTTCATTTGGAATTGGAAAAACTATACTGTTTTTTTTTTTCGTTAATAATTTGGAGGTGGAAGTTCTAAAACAGTTTGAGGACTTTTGTAACTTTATTAGTGTGGGAAATAGAAAGAGAAAACTACAATGGGGCCGCGTAATTAGAGAAACAAAAAAAAAATAATAATATAAATGAAAACTTTTGGGGTTGAGAATTTTGGTATTTCCCTCTCGTTGGAATTCTTAAATTCTGTGAGATTATTTGAACCAAATACACACACACAATTGCAATATGTTTGTTTGTGTTTATATACAGATGAGAAATATGTATAAGAATCCAAAGGGGGGATAACTGTAGACTTTGGACGACTGTAGATAGGACAGAGTGAAAAGGCAGAGTGTGTGTATTTGGAATGGAAACTCATAAACATGGAGAGGTAATAAGGGAAACTTTTGTCATATTTTAGTACGGGGCTCATTAGATTCCCTCTTCACGTCTCCCCATGGTGGCGTCGATAAAGAAAATAAAAATTAATCCAATTATGACACCATCCAACTCGGCGCAAATAGAGTACACAGTCAGAACTTTTGTCCTAAAACGTACACACAATGCCTTCCGGCTCGTCATCGTCATTTTCTTTTTCTTTCTCTTTCTCCCCACTCCACCGCATCGCCTCATTCTTCCTTCCACTTACATTTTCAATCCAAACTCAACCTCAAACAACCGACCACACAAGAAGAAAACCAAAAATCACCAAGGCAAAAGACTCAAAAGAAAACTAAATGAAAAGACCTCTAATAAAAAGCTAAAAACGGCGTACACTGTCCTTTTCCTTATCACAATATCAAATACAAGTATACAAATATACAATTTTCGTACATTTTTATATCTTTCAATATCCAAATATCTGAATATCAAATATCCAAATATCCGCAAAAATTGGGATTTGGTGGGGGAAGAAAAAGGGAAAGTTGAACATTTCTTTACACTTCCTCTGTCATCTTCTACTTCTACTTCATTTTGTTTTATTTTATTTCATTTTATATCCCTTCCCGAGTTTTTCTCCCTTCCACACTTCATCTGGAGCTGGACGTTTGGAGTCGAATGATGTGTGAAGGTGTTTGTATTTTGTGTGTGCATGGAGCATGTGACGATCACACACTCGTCTCTACAGATATCCCTTCTCTCCTTCGCACAAGAAGAAAAGGAAATCCCATATCTTCCACGTTCCCACCTCGGATTCTACAGGAAGAAAGAGAGAGAGAGAGTTTCATCACCAGTTACCTTGTCCACGTATCCACGAGTACGAGTCTTCACACACACACACACACGCACGTACGTTTTACGACATATATTGCTTTTCCCAGTTTTTTTCTTTCTCTTTCACTCCTTTTTCCCTCTTTTCCCCCTCTTTCCTCCCCAACATTTGGACTTGAACTTCATAAAACGAGTATTTATGAACTCGGCAACTCTCGCCTTTCCTCCCTTTTCTCTCTTTCCTCTAGTCCATTCTCAATTCTTTCCCTTTTGGCATTTGCTTTTGCTTTCTCTTTCTCAGTCTCTTTCTCTCAAGAAATGAAAACCAAAGGAGGAAGGACGTTCTCTTTTAGAAGGAAATCCTCATATGTCAGTTTACACACACGCCAAATGATGTGTTCTTGGGACAAGATTTTGAGTCTTTGGTATAGCATATAGCTTTGGGTTATGAACACACACGTTTTCCTATTTTTCTCTCTCTAGAAATATATGTACTACAGGGACGACATACAATCCAAAAAAAGCTCATGGCAAGGGAAGCGTATGGACGGTCATTCGGAGTCCATGTGTACAGTTTTGTGGAGGCTTTTGACTCTGAATTCAGAACTCAGAACTCGAGAGACTCAAGCCTCCCAAGTCGAGTCTAATAAGAAGGGGTTAATGATAGCTCCCAGACATTACGAGAACCAAAGAGAGAGAAAGGGAAAGAGAGAGAGCGAGAGAGAGAAAGAGCCCGACTTAAGCAACTAATGAAGTTTCTCGACCGAGGTGTGTGCCAACTGTAAGCTTTCCTCCAACGTGCTCCGAATCTGAATTCTCCCTATTTCTCTCTCTCTCTCTCTCATTCTCTTTCTCTCGCTCACTCTTTACCTTTGATGTACACAGAGCCATTATGAACATGAAGTGGTTCCATTCAAATAGTTAAACATGTCATATATAAGAATCCCTACAAAAGACTGTGGCTATAGAGAGATGGCGTGTAGAGTGTACACTTGCGTTGGAAACAGAGAAATATATATATGTGGGACTGCCTTGTTCTCTTCTCAAACGACGATGATGATGATGATGATGATGATCCCAGTTGAATACAATAGAAACGAGACAATTTCTTGGTCCACCAAGAGTAACAACAACAACAACAACAACAACAGCAGCAGCAACAGCAAAATTGAAACCATGAAAAGGAAAGTCCCGCATTGAAACCATGAAAAGACACGAAGAACTAAGAAAATTCATGAGACAGGGAAAAATGTGGACTATCTGTAGAAACATTTGAATTCTGTATGTATTTTGTTATGTAGTATTATTTGTATTTGGGTTGGGAATAGTGCGTATAGTTTTTGTATTGGATTCAGGGAAAAGGAAACTACGCAAATATTTAGAGTACATATACATAACGGGAATGGGAATAGGAATTTGAAGGAAACGAATAAACATGCAACTTGCATGGTTCATTTCATTATTTTAATGATACACAACAAAATACTACACGCATTTTCATTTCAATCTGTTATAAGATAAGATATCATTGCAGTGTAAAGAAAAAAGGTACATGGCTTGCTAAAAGGGAAAACAAAAATATGGCGAGAAAGAAGTAGAAAAGGAAAGAGCCGGTTCGGTCTTCTTCTTATTTTTCCAATTGCTTTTACATACTTGCGGGTTGTCATGAGGACATCGGTATGGAGTTTGCTGAGAATACTCGCAAGTTTATGGTACAAGAAGACAAATATGCAGATCTATAGTATCTAGTCCACGGAACCTTCAGAGATAGAGAATATATATATACAGATATTTGCGTGTGTGCGTACATGCATCATCTTTCTATGCAAACCCACCCTTTTCTTCCTTTCCTTCATCCAATTACAAGAAATTTAATCTAATTAACCATGGAACCAGGTATAGCTATACACACACACTCTTCTCAGTTCATCTCATCTCATACTCGCATTATTAATTACAACCATATTCCAAATTTCAAAAGTCTTTTTTCCCTATTCCCTCTCAATTTGAAATCTCAGAGTTCTATATGTCGTTCTCTATATGTATTTCCCCTCCAAAATCTCATCAGTGTTTCTTGTTCAGATTGACAGAGACCCCTCAAAATCATTTCCTTGAATTACTCGACTCAAACGAACATAAATGAATTCCTCGTTTCAAACTGGTCTGTTCGAGGAAATACAGATACAATAAAATTACTCGTATGACTCCAACTTTCAGAATTTTCTCTTCTCGGGATCATTAGAAAGATAATAATGAAAAAATTCCATTGGCTAAACTTTCCGCAGCAGCAAACAAAATAGCTTCAATTATAATTTTGATGTACCATAAATGTTTTCATACGATATCCAGGAGAATGCGAGTGTTTACATCTAGCATTTGTATGTTTTCCGGGTACAGATTATCCTGCGTATTTGAAGAGGGAAATTGTTCAAGTCCGAGAATTTCCAACGAATTTCTACCATGGCCTCCGTATTTGTCATTCCTAGAATAATTTCCCTCTTTTCTTCGTGAAAACTGCAAACCATGATACATGGTTTAAACTTTTTGTTTGTGCTCGTTCTTGTTAGGAGATTGGGAACAGCATCCGTATGTATCGACAGAGTTGGAAACAATCGAAGACGAGGGATGAGAGAGAGAGAGAGAGAGATAGAGATTCCAAACGATAATGATATTGATTGAATCGAAAAGATGAAGACAGAAGAAGAATAGGAATAGAAGAGAGGGACCAGGGGAAGTTTCTCTTGTGTATGAGTGTATGTACATACAAAACGATGGGATCTCTCTGGTATAAAATGGAGAGTACAGTGGACGCGTGATCCGATTAACCTTACATTGTTTAGCTGGAGCTCATCTCATTAGAGAGAGAGAGAGACAGAGAGAATAGGATGGGATGGGACAGATGCTCCGTTGTCTTCAATACAAATCCACAAATACGCACACACACACTTATGCATCTGCATGGACAATAAAGTCAGTCACTGGACCCTCACCCATCCCATCCCATGCCATGCCATACCATCCCTTCTCATCCCATTCCATGATGATCATCAAGAGCTCTTCTCGATCTGGACTCTCCTCATCCTCATCCTCCCTTACAAATACAAATAATACAAATATATAGAAAGCAGTGGAAATTTGAACTGTGGATTCTCTAGTGAATAACTCGGAGGAGAAATAGGAATAGAAATTGGCTCCATTCACTCTTGATAAACTTGTCTTTAGAGTTGGAACAAAGACGACGAGAGCACAGATGAAATGAAAATGAACTTGCAGTTCATCATCATCATCATGTTTCTCTTTCTCATTCTCATTCTCATTTCGAAGCGGTAGAGAAGGAGTAGCAGCAGCGGTGAGTTGTCTGGATGGTCGTCTCAATCAAATCAATGCACCATGTGCATCCACACAACAAGTCACATCCATTAATAAAGTCACGAATCAGCTACCACTGCCAGAGCACGCACAAGCAAAAGCACAAGCACACTCACTCTCCTCCTTATCGTATACATATATATAGGTATATACAAAATTCAAATTCAAAACACACAGTCAACATTCTGTGTCATCTCTTCTCGTTCACACAGGAAAAATAAGTAACATAACCAGAGCGTGCTTGAACACTCTTGATACTCCACATATTAGCTACTGCGAACTGCAACTGACTCAATCTCCCTGTACTGTACATAGTTTGTATTCTGAAATTGAAACAGCACCCTTCGATCTTTTACAATACAATGACGATTTTCTATCTGTATTCTCACTTTCACGTCCCCCCTCGAGTAATGAAACCAATGAGCTCCGTAATTGCCTCATGCAATGCACGAGATGTTCTTTCTATAGATAGTTGACTCTTTGGCATTTACTGGGAGCCTGGAATGAGAATGCAAATCCCTAAATGCTATATACGGTATGAAATTCAATACCACCATCATTTTAGTCGTCCATGTTTCCAATTTCTGTTTCGGTTTCTTAAATCTTGGTTTCCTTCAAGATGATGACGAGTTCAATCCAATTCGATCCAACTTACCACCAAAACAGGGCATGAGCGCGAGGAAATATAGAATTGTTTTTGTGTTACCTGCAATAAAAAATATAGTTTGTTAATTAAATGAATCCCACACAATTTCTACATGTTCTGATTTACAATCCGTAATAATAATAATAATAATTGGAGTTTGCTTTGGATTTTGATGGACAACACAAACAAATGTGTGCATGTATTTTGGGGATGCCCACTGATAAAACTACTACTGGGAAATTAGTTGTGGTTGACAGTCTTTGCTATCGAGAAATCAAAACTGTGTGTCTGGAGTCTGACGAGTCTGATGAGTTTGTGCGAATGTTTTTTTGTACTCGTGTGTGTCTATGTAATCTGGATCTTTTGACGAGGAGTTTGAATAGAAAACGGAAAGAGTCGAGGGAAGTCTCTCTTTCTCTCTCTCTCTCTCTTTTATCCCGATTTTACAGCTCTGAAGAGATATTT
Source organism: Gisinianus flammeolus (assembly GCA_034699125.1). Lineage (NCBI taxonomy): Eukaryota > Metazoa > Arthropoda > Collembola > Symphypleona > Katiannidae > Gisinianus > Gisinianus flammeolus. The sequence continues at coordinate 79,189 of JAIUND010000071.1, read as the reverse complement.
GGGAGAGCGAGAGAGGGAAAAGAGGATGAAAAGGAAGAAGATTCCGTATCGTCTCTGTGTATCAAGGAAAATATGCAAGTTTCGTCATTGCCTTCACATCTCTTAGTTTGTTAGCTTATCAGTTTCGACCAAGTTCAGGATTCACGAGACGAGTCATGAGACTGAGAAGAAACCAGTAGAAGCTACATGACGAAGAAGAAAGAAGAAAAGTTGGGCCGTAACTTTTGGAGCCGTTGACTCCAATACAAGAAAGAAAGAAAGACAGAGAGAAAGAGATAGTTGATAGTTGTAGGTTGTTCTGGGTTGTGTAGTTGTAACCAAGCAGAAGGAAAAGGAAACTTTTCTCCCCTTGTATTGGATAATGTGGGGAAGGAAAGTTAGTGTGTTCCGAAGAAGGGTAACAAGCCGTGAATTTCCTCTTAATTAGAACATAGAAAAAGACTTAAACACGCCGAGAATCCTAATAAAAGAGCACCCGGAACAGTTACCACTTTTTTCCTGGATCATCACACACACACATTCACTCACTCACTCACTCATTTACTCACTCACTTCACACCCAACACAAATTGACATGAGAAACTCGTCAATTTATTCGATTATTTCATCTTCATCCATTTTGTCTTTATCACATTCTCTCCCTTTTCCTTTTCCTCCTTGTTATTTTTTTAAAACAAAAACTATCTTCATCCGCCATATCCAATTTCTTTCCCCTCTCTGTCTCTCTGTCTCTCTCTCTCCTCTATAAATTATGATATTTACCTAGGAAATCACTAGGTAAACCAGTTAATCATCTCCACATCCACATCACAATTCTCCCTCGGATTTTTTTTTTTGCCAAGAAACACAGTCAAAAGTTAGAGCTGAGAATTGCTCAGCCTTCCACTAAAACCCGAACGTTCAAACCTGAAAAAAACTTTTCTTTTGAATATAAATCTTGAAATTCAAATAAAAAACCCTCTCTCAGCTCTTTTTTTTCATCCACATCCACACACACACACACACACACACAGGCAGATTTAAAATGAGAGTCGTCACGGAGGATGACGAATAATTATTACAATAAATTATATGAGGAGAGAGAAAAGAAAACTGTACCAGATTTGGATTTACAGAGGCGAGTTTCTTCATGAAATCGACGAGGATTTTTACCTGAATTTGAAATGCTCTTGGACAAAAAAAAAGAGAAAGTTGGACAATATTTTTCAAATGATTTATCAGTGAAGCTCGAGCTCCTATAAAAGACAAAGAACATTGAACAAAGAGAGAAGGAGAAAGAGAGAGAGAATTTGCTTGGAAAATGGAGGAGGAAGAAAAGCGGGATGGTTCAAAACTTTACTTGCAATTTCCTCTCTCGTTTTCCTTCTCGTTCGCGTTCTAGTTTTCTCATCCAAGTGTGGATGTGGAAGTGCAAGTCACGGAAATTTGAATTGGACATTTTGAAGAAGGTAATAAAACATGGATGTGAGGACAAATGTGACCGAGTGACGCTTTTCCCTTCAGCCTACTCCAATCCTTCCGACTTGTACAATATTATTACGCCATGCCTTACCATTCCTATGGCTCTACAATATGCAAGGCATTTCACCGAAGGAAAAAAAAATTCCGAACCAAAATACAAAGACAAGAGTGGGAAATCTACAGGATCCAAGGCTGTGTATGTATACCATATACAAACCCAAACTCAGATGGAGATGGAGAGAGAGAGAGAGAGAGAGAGAGAGCAGTAGAGCAAAGCCGGAGCGAAAAGAAAGAAATCCAGTGGAATGAAATAGTTGAGGAGGAAAAAGGGAATGGGTACATGCGGAACTAAAGTGATGTCATTGAGAGCAGAAATTATTACCAGGTTGGTTGTCACCATAAAAAAAGAGCAAGAGATTTATGGATTTAATATATTCGCTTATATGTTTCACTTCATCCACTACGAACCAACAGAGAACCCAAAAAAGAACCGACGACCAACGAATAGTTAGTACGAGACGAGGACTTGCCGTGTGTGTGTGTGTGTGTACACTCAACTTCAACTGACTCGAGCTTCCAGCTACAGCTAGCTTGGACGACGACGAGAGGGAATGGAGAACAATTGTCAAACTCAAACCAGACTAGACCAGACCGGAGCACGAGCTCCAGCAACGTGTTGAAATGTTGAAAGTTGAAAGGCTTCTCCTCACACTCCCAGCTCCAACTCCAGCTTCAGCTTCAACTCAAACAAGCTTTCCTCGCTTTTTATTTCAAATCCAATCCAGAAAGCCTCTCCAACTCAATTCCAATCCTTCTTTCCTTCTTCCTTCCGTCACGCTGTCCTCTCTCTCACTCTTTCCTTCTCTCTCTCTCTCTCTGCACCATTACATATCAAATATATTAAATATCACAATATCCAAACTCCACATGTCTTCCTCCCATTCCCGCTTGTCTTCTCTCTCTCTCTCTCTCTCTCTCTCTCTCTCTCTTTCTCTCTCGCTCTCACCAAAACCCAACTAATTTCATATCATTTGGAATTTACAAAACCTTCACGTCGTCCTCCATCTATAAATCCCCAAACAATACCCAAAACACATACACACACATACACATTTTCTGCATGTACACAGAAACATACTCCAGTCGTCCTCGTCGTCTCTCTCTCTCTTTCCCTGTCTGTGCAAATTCGTACAATATAAATACATTCCCGTCCCACATGGCAGCATTTAATAAATTCGCCAAAATCCCTCACAATCTCGTACCAAAGATGCATTGCAATTTAATATTTTAACCAATCCAAAATCCAGACTGCACCACCACCACACAGTCTATGAAAATGAAATCTCCGAGTCATTTTCATCTCAATTGATGGAGACTTGGATTTGTTACGAGTAAGTGCATGAAATCATTCGGATTTTTGGACCACCTCAAAAAAAAGAAGGAAGAAAATAAAGTTAAAAACAAAGTAAAAAAAAAATATATATCAGGGATTTCAAGTTGGAGCTCTGCAAGGGAAAAAAAGTTTAGAAGAGAGTGAGAGAAGGAAAGAGAGAAAGAGAGAAAAGCTGTGAGTTATCGAGTTTCAATAGAAATCCAAGTTCCAGATTGGCCAACTTGTCTATTTTCTCTCAGTTACAAAGACCGGGAAGAGCAGTTTAGAAACTTCTTTCTCTTCTTCTTCTGGTTCTTCAATTCCTTTAGTCGAGCATATGTACAGAGGAAAAGTAAAAAAAAAAAAAGAAGAAGAAGAACCAAAGTCTGAACTCAAACCAAAACCCCAATGAAATGAAACCAGTTCAAGTTACAAGTGAAAGTACGTAAGTACATAGGAGGAAAGAGAAAAGAGAAGAGTCAAACTGAAAGTAGAAAGTGGGAGAAGTGAAGTAATACCCGGAGAGCTAATCGTGTGTATTTGAAAAAAAAGTCTCATAACAATTGTACGTGCTACAAAAGATTCCTTTAAATGACTTGAAACTCCCAAAGAAACTGTATTATGGGTGTAAAGGGGAAACCTCGAACCCTAAAAAAAAATTCAACAGGGACAAATATAAATACAAGAAAAAAGACGACCGAGGAGAAGAAAGAGAAAAGACAAGACAAGACAAGACAAGACAAGAGGCTTCCCTTTTCGCCGTCCATTCTCTCTGTCTCTGCCCTATCGACTGTCTATCGTATTGTCCTATTAGTATGAGCCATTTGCATCATATGCGCTTCATTGAGGTATCGGGATGTTGTGCCAGCCAACTCATCCACACACGTTCACAAAAGACAGAGCACGACTCCTTTTTCTTCTCTATTTGTATTTGAAGAGAGAGAGAGAGAGCTGCTGCTACTGCTTCTCTCGTCTCTTTCATATGGTATCTCTCCAGCACTGCATACGTAAGTTATAACTAGGGAAATATCTGTAGTGTGTAGAGGGAGAGTCTGGAACCCGAGAGAACAGAACGAACAACGAGGACACTGGAGAAAGTAGGGAAAGGGAAAGAGAAAGGGAGGAAGAGAATGAAAGTGGAAAGAGAGAGAGAGAGCGAGAGAGCGACAGAGAGACAGTGAGAGACTGATGGAGAAGACAATATCATTACAAGGGACTCTTATGTCTCATTGTTTCACGTATGGATTCCAGCAGCGCTCCTAATGACACAGCCATTCGACAGATGTACACTTTCTCAGTGCTTCCTATCTATCTCGCTCTCTCTCGCTCTCACTCTCTCCCTCTGTCTCTATATGACCATCGCTCCGCTCCAGTCTCCGTCTATCTCCAACACTAAGTCCTCGCTTTTCCTCTTGCTCTCTCTCCTTCTGTCCAAGTCCAACTTAGAAATACAAATACAAATCCAACTCGAACAAATTCCTACTCCCAACTCCCCGTCCAGCTACAGATACAGCTGTACATCACATTGCATCGCCAACTCATCGCATCATCAGCTCTGCCCCACGTATTTGTCCAAGTTCCCGAATGAAGTCTGCTCGACTCTCGAGTAACAGACACAAATGTAAAGGGAATAGGGATAGAAAAGAAAGATGTTACATCTTTCACTGGTGCAGTTCATAGGATTTGATGGTAAGACAATACACAATGCTGTGTCTATGAATCCTTATTCTCCATAGACATATATCGTACAATATAAGGAAAATATTTGTGCCTATATAGAAATAGAAAGAGAAAAGGAGAAAGTGTTTGTCCTGGCTCTTAAAAAACCCGGGTTTAGTCTCCCCACTTTACTTCTCTATTTCTGTCCCGACTTTTCCCCAAATTCTTTCCCCATTTTCCGACAGTGTAGGTAGTTTTGTACGATAGTTGTGCTCTGTATGCATCTCTCTACAGATATTTTGGAGGCGGATGGCTCAAGAGTTCTCTCTCGACTCTCTCCTTGTTCATCCACTTGTATGCTACTTGGTATCTTCATCCTCATCCTCATCCTCTACACTACTCTATCCGTATTCTGTATTCGCTTGCAAGTTGTCAGCCGGCAACTTGCAACTTGCGGTTTCTCTGTACTCTTAGTATGTGTGTACGTTCACGTTCACACGAGAATTTTTTCTACTATACTCTGTGTGCATGTTCATTTATATGGGAAAGTAAGATGTAGAGAGGGAGAGAGAGAGAGAGACGAGAAATCTGTAAGTTTTTTTATCCTTTCCGTCCTTGTCGATTTTCTTTGGCTGGACAAATTGTTTTGATTGCGGTTCCTCCGACTTTTTTTTTACAATCTTTCTTTCTCTCTCTTCTCTTTCTCTGTCGTAATGACAGTATAAAAGTCTGTGTGAAAGTGGGAAAGTCTGGTCATCATCGGATACGACGGAGACTGAGACTTCAACTGAGGATGATGGAGATAAGAGAATGATGGGAACACAAGATGGAACTTTCATTTGATGAACAGGGATGGCTCATGTGATGACTCCCCACCATCACCACTCAACTCTCCTCACACTCTCATATTACATTTCCTCTCATTCTCTCATCAAATTTCCAAGCTTTCACATTTCTCTCTCTCTCTTTCTCTTTTTTTATTCTGAAACTCATTTCATCTCTCTCTCTCTATTTCTCTTCTTGACTTGGATTCTTTGGACTCTGATTGAATTTCCTGTTGTTGGAGACAGGGAAAATCAGTCAAAAATGTTTTAGTCGTTTTTTTTACTATATTTTTTTAACTTAAAAGGGAAAATCTGGTACTTAAGTGGTAAAAAAACATGAGAGGTTTGATAAAGAAATGTTTGATCTCATTTATTTGACAAAGAAATGTTCGTATCGTATCGGTTTTTGAGAGGGAAACTGTAGGCTGAATAAAAAGAAAATTTTGTATAGAAAAATACGAGCTGTTTCTGGGGAATGTGTCGTCGGTTGCCGTGTGAGCATTGACGATAAGGTGTGTGGAATTTATTGCGTGAGGAAATTCTGAATGAAATGAAGAGGGTGTGGAGATGCAGAGAGAGAGAGAGAGAGAGAAAACGAAAACGAAGGGTTTGTGAATAATCCGAAATATTTATCTTGCCATGGTTTAAATGTATTTCCCCGAGGAAATATTACGGCAATTCCTCCCGTTTGTCTCCTTATTGCTAGAAGGGTGAAAATTCTACCCGGATTCTATTGAATTGAATTGAGGAGTCATAAGGGGTTCTCTCTCTCCTTGAATCAAGAATTCCCGCGGACAAAAGAAACAATAATCGGCTCTGTCGTGAAAACTGTCTCTACTTTTCTCTCTCTCTCTTTCTCTCTCTCGCTTTACGTCGTTTCAAAATAAAACACACACACACACACACGAGGGAGAGAAAAGGAAACCCTCAACTTTCATTTTATGCCCGGTGTGTTTTTTTCCCCGAACAAAACTTTTTATTTCATTTCACTTTCCCTTCTTGGCCTTAGCCTTTTGAAAAGCAGTAGAATTCTTCACATTATTATCCTTGTTTCTCCTTTGCTCTTCCTATTTCCTATACTTGCTAAAACTTCCCAGGTTTTCCATTCATTCAAATATTTTTTAATGTCATTTTGTACAAAATTCTCACTCATCCTGTTTTTTTTTTGGCTCTTGATATTTTATTTTGTTTAAATTTCCCATTGTTGGTCTCATAAGACTATTGAAAAGTCCTAAAGCTAACGATAACTCTGAGAGCAAAAGGTTTTTTTTTTTTAAATTTTATTTCAGCTCCCATTACTGCAAGTAAATCTGACAACTGGGAACTACTTCTACTACTGCTGCTGCTACTGCTGAAAAGTGAAAAACCTGGCAATGGTAGTGGAAAATGAAAATTAGGATGGAGTATGAGAATAGAAATAAAAAAAAATACAGATACATATAATAAAAATGGAGGGGAAAAGTGGAGATATATAAAAGGAATAGAAATACAAATAAAAATAGTGAGATATCGTTCCTAAAACAAATGTGTAGTCCTCAATCCTCATACAAACACACACACACACAGACACACACACACTCATGGAAATATTGGAAAATTATTCACGGGAGGAATAAAGGAAGCGATGGAGTGAAATTGATACCAGGAAAAAAGGGACTCGGCCGCATCATCCGTCTCCTCACATGTGTGCGTACTTTTACTTTTGCTTTATTTTTATACATACTCCATAAAAATACACTAGAGAGTGAGAGAGAGAGAGAGAGAGAGCGAGTGGAGTGTACACGAATCAAAGGGCAGAACGTCCGCACTTGGCATAATGGTAATAGCCGAGGAAAAAAAGAGAAAAAAAGAGAAAAAAAGAATGATTAATTGCGGTGTAATACTCTCCACTGTCTATTCTCTCTCTCTCTCTCTCTTGCCTATTCCACAGTTTCCTTGGTGCAACTCATGGATATTCCATTGTATGTACACACGGCTCACTCAAGTTGTAGGTACGTGTACTTGTTTCTTGTCCTCTGTCTCTCTCCCTGTCAAAAACTATGGCCATTTCAGCCATTTGTACATACACAAACACATACAACATACAAATGTACACAGTTTGTCTTTGTATGTGCGTAACCCTCCGTATGTACTCCAATGTATAGATATGGGGGGAGAGAGACTCTGACTACATTTTGCATCCTTGGCGAAACACACAATAAAAGAAAACACTTTAGCCCTTGAATTTGATGCAGTTCCCCCTTCCTCCATCCAGTTTCTCCCTCCATCATCATCCTCATCACATCATACACATCATACACATTATGATGAGGCTATTTATGATCATAATGATCATCCCAACTCCATACATTTATTATATCCATTATGTACACAGTCAGTGTTTGCATGTATTTATGTGTGTGTTGTCCTCTTCCTCTGATACACTCTCAGCTCTCTCGATACATGAATTCATTCGAATTCTGATTGTGATCCCAAAAATTCTCATCACATTCAGTGCCTTTTCTCTTTAGGTTTTGGTTAGGGAAATGGAGACGTTACAAATTAGAAATTACATAGATAGGACGAGACTTTGAGCCGAGCCGTGATAGGACAATGAAATGAAATATTTATGATGCCACACCAATATACATATATGCTCATGTATTTAAATGACTCTCCTCACACTTCATCTCAACTCATACTCACGTTGCTCATTCACTGTTCTGCTCTATTATATTATATCTCCAGGATTTGATATGAAAAAATTTAGACCCCACAGCCAACAGCCAACAGCTAACAACGGGCGAACGAATGAACGAAGCAACGGTATGCCTCTCTTTTCGCTCTCTTTTCGCTCTCCATAGTAAAAAGGAAAAGTTGCATCAGAGAGTTCAAAGCACAAATTAAAACTCACATGACTAAATTATGACAAAAGTTGGGTGAGAAGCCATTTCCCATTCATGGGCATACTCTCATGGATTATGTGTATTATTATTATTATTCCATAGATGAAATTTTTTTCCCTCTTTTTTTTGCACATTAATTTATCTTGTCAGGAGATTTGAGGATGTGAGAACTCAAGCTGGGACTTCTATTCTGTACGTACAAACACAAACACACACGCACACAACACACAGAGGACTTTGCCTATTGCCTATTTTACACGGAGTTTTATATGGAAATGAGAAATGAGAGCAAAATATGATATGGGGAAATTAAATGTGACTACAATTTTTGGATATCTTGTCATGTATGAACATGTGAAATATTAAATGCCGTATGAAATGAAATAAAAAACCTATAAGAAAAAAAGATGAAAAATTTGAAGCTGGCTGGCTGGCTCCAAAAAATAAAAATAAAGAAGATGGATGTAAATTTTAGTGTAATGATGTTGGATGTTGGTTGTGGATTCATTAGATTCCCGGTGGGAGCCGAGAGTATTTTGTCCATCAAGATTAATAAGAGAAAAACAGAGAGAGAGAGAGAGAGAGAGACGGAGAAAACAGATGATGACACCAAATCAACATGAACCATCCACTGACTGACGAGTGAGTACTGAGTACTCACATCATTATGAAAGAAAAAATTCATTCATCTTTCATGCTCCAGTCCCTTCACTCTATAAAGTCTATTCAAAATAAATGGGAGCAATAGGAAATCCCTTCTCATAAGGATTTCTAAATCCAAAGCGTCTGTACGCTCACTGCTCAGAAATAAAGACAAGATATATGAAAGGGGATTCAGGATTCCTATTCCAGTTCCAGTTCCACTTCCAGTTGCATCCTGAATTAAAATAATAATATCAAATACTTTTTTCTTCTTCATGATGATGATGATGATGATGATATTGAGCCTGTTTGCTGTTTGCTTTTTGCAGAGCGCTCAACGAGTTTATTTTTTTCCCCGATACATGTGGACAACCCGAAAAAATCCCGTATTCAAACTCTTTTGTGATAGGGATATGAGTATGAGTATGAGACACGATCTGAGAGGAATTTGGTGATGATGTCATGGATAAAAATGTTTGGAGGAGGGGGGAGGGGTTAAGAGCAAAGTCCAGTTGAGGAAGGTTCTCGGGAAAGGGATAGATAAAAGGGGGTATGAAATCAAAATACAATGCATAATTCATTGTAATTTATAATGGGGAAGAGTCTCGTGTAATGGCAATACAAATAAAACCTTTAAAAGTGCAATTTATCATGTAGGAATTCCAATTTGAATTCATGGATTCTCTCTGCATTGCATTTCCTTTTAAAGGATCTCCAACTTTCCTTTTCTAACAAAATATATATGTATGTACTAGTCGTTCTGCTATTTTTTTATGGAGAAACTTTTTGTCTTCTGCCTTGAAGAACTTTTGAGTTTCGACGACGGAGAAATATCTATATCTGCACGATATGTGAAGAATTATTGAAAATATCGGTTATCGTTTACGTTTTCGCAATCAAATAAACGAACAATTTGAGTTGAGTGGAGTAGATTAAACTATTCAACTGAGATATCGATATCGATATGGATAACAACCAACCAGCAAACCAACAGGGATTGTCACGCTTCTGGAGAAAGGACGAGAGAAAGAATGAGCACCCTGCAGGGTCATTGAATTTACGTAAATGCTTTTCATTATTCTCCTCTCTTTTCTTTCTTTCGTTTGGTTGGTGAAGGCAGGAGGCAGCATGACATTGAATGGACGGACGTCGCTCCTCAGTCTTTTAAGCGTTTTTTCCCCCCAGTTCCCCAGTCCATTTCTCTATTTAACTTGAATTCCCAATGTATGAATTCCCTTTCCTTTTTATTATTCTTGTTTTTGGTTTTGGTTTCGGTTTGGATTTTGGATTTTGGGGTAACAATCTGAATGTTTGTATTCCATTCATTTTCATGGGTCGTCACTCAACCTGAACCATCCGCAATAAAAATAAACTCTGAAAACCAATGATCGCTCGGCCACAAGGAAACATTCTTTTGTTGTCCCCTTCAAAAATTCATCGATTATTATGTAACCAAATGCATTCCATTATCCTCCGTCCACAAATTGACAATGCAAAACAAGTTTTTTTCCACATTATTCCTCCAAAATCCAGGATACGGTACAAATACGTTCCCTCATCTCCATTTCTACGATATATCCATTTCAATCCCTCATGGCACACTCGATCTGGACTCTCAAAAGAATACTATATATATGATTTCAACTAATTCCTCCATTAAACACTGTGGCAAATTCCGAAAAACCGGAGATGAATTTCCTCATACTCATGTTTGAGGAAATCTATAAATGAGGATAAATGGACACATTTAATTTGTAGAATCGGTTCATGTACGAATATCTGTATTTACAAATTGCAAGTCATTTCTTTAGATCTGATCTCAAATTTGATGTATTTACATTAGCTTAAACAGTAGATTTCCATTGAGGGGATTCTTGAGCAGATGGGACGAGGACTTGAATATTTTGTGATGAATGATAAATAGATTTTTCCAGGGGGATTTCTTTTTTGGCTACACAGATGAAAACAGATACGGATCGTTTGTATAAAAGTGGAAGGAGAATGATTGAAACGTTGGCTTTAAAATATCCGGACTTTGACTTCACATAAAGGACAGAGACAGATAGAGAGAAAAGAAGAAAGAGGATGGAGGAATGGAAATCTGAAAGGCAAACATCAATTAGAGGCGCTATGTATTTAGTTGTGTGACTGTGTCTGCATCTGCATGCTCGAGTACCGCTTGCTAACAGATTATTTCAACTCAACTAAAGAGATTTGGATTTTAGCTATTTAGTATGGATGTTGGGCTCTCTCTCTCTCTCTCTCTCTCTCTCTCTCTCTCTCTCTCTACCTCCTCTCCCCAATTCTACATAACATGAACAAACATTTGATATTCTTATCCAGATCCAAAGCTCTCTCTCTTTCACCCTTTCTCTCTATGTGATATGATATGCCAGTCGTCATTTGTATTTCTTGGGATTTTCCCTCCACCTGAATCCCAAAATGCTCCAATTGTGTCACAAATTACACAAGCCGAGTGTGAAAACGTTGCTATTCCTCTCTCTCTCTCTCTCTCTCTCTCTCTCTGTCACTCTCATTCAATTGAATTATGAGATAACGTTCATTTGTACTTTTGATGCCAGAGATTTTGATATTTGCAATTAAATTGATTCACCAGAATTCAATTTAAATTTGGATTTTGAGTGAGGATTCGTGGAAACTGTCGAGATGTTTGACGTTTTGGAAAGACACAAATTGAATTGAATAATATGAAGATAATGAAAACCATACCAAAATATTGGCTTGACCGTTTAAATTCAAATGTGTCCTTAAATGACAGGTTTTGATACTCTTTTTTTTCTGTTCTCTACAGATATTACTGTGTTTTTTTTCAATATCCTTCCGGGATTTGAAGATTTGTCCACAATATATCGCCAAATGCTCTCTTGTAGTATCTACAGATCCGGAAACATCAACACTAGCAAAAACCGATGGATAAAGGACACATACGTACGTATATATATATATACTATCTGTATTCTTTATTTTTATTTTGCTCTTCACGCTTTTTTTCCTCATCTTTGCTAAGAGCACTTCATTGCAGACTCGTTATGTTTTCCTTCCTTCTCTCACTGGAGTCCGTGTAGAAGTGTAGACTTGTACAAAGTACAGTACATGACATATACAGGATATATAAGATATATACTAGCGATAAGCCTCCATTTACTTCCTACAGGAGAAAAGAGTTGTAGAGAAAATATATATAGAATGGGAAAAGTAAGGTAAAAATGTATGGGGAAGTAATGTTAGATATAAGGGGGAATATAAGAGAAACGCTTGAAGATTGAAATGGGAAGAGTTTGGCCTTTGATATGGTAGTGTGTAAGCTGTTGTCTGTAGTCTGTACTTTCCATTGTACAAGGGGAGGAAGAGAGAGAGAGAGGAAGAGAGAGAGATGCCTGAGACAACATCTTATCCCACGGAGAAAAGCATAAATAGACGAGGCAAAGGAAATCGAATTTCCTCGGTACTTGAGGAAAGAAACAGAAGACACAAGAGCAATTTCCTTTCACAGCAAGGTACTCCACTCCGCTGATTTTCCCCCTTTTCCCTCCATCTCTCCATCTCCCTTCGCTTTCTCTTCATCTTCTTCGTACTCTTCGTACTTTTCTCTGTGCCATTCGACAAGCTACAAAATAGAAAATAGAACCATCTCCCTGTCTATCTCATCTCCTCACCTTCTCCACCGACGACGGCTACGGCTTTAACACACTTACAATTACAACCCAGTGAAACTGACTTTTTTTTCTCTCTTCAAGCACCATCGCCCAACCAACAAGAAGAGCGAGAAGGAGAACAGAAAACTCAACTTGACTCTCTTACATTGCCGATAATATTGTTATTGCAAAAATGGGGAAAGCAGTCCAGCATTTTCCTGCTCCTTTTTTTCAACTCGGTACTTTCATTTTGCCTTTCTCTCTCTCTTTCTCTCTTTCTCTCTCTCTTCATCGGCTCATCTGCAACTATCTGAACACAATGGCATGAAGGAAGGACGGAAACGCGAGAGAAAATGCATGTAGATGTACATATTGTTTCTTTTTTCTGTTTCGCTCTCTATGGGATCTTTGTACTTGTACTTTATGTATTTTATGGGGGCACTAAGCTCAACTTTCAACTTTTGCGGAGCTCTACAAGACGATTATGGCCTCGTGTAATCGTCCATTCTCCTCCTTGTTACTCTTCCTAGTTCATCCTGACACTCGAGTAATGAGAATCGCCGTCCTTGCTACTCTCCAACAACACAACACAACACTATAGAAACTTGTTTCAACATAAGAAATGGACAGTAAGCATTTTTTCAATTCTTCTTTCTCCTAACGATCCCTTCACATTCATTTCCTCCTCCCCCTCCTCTCAGAGAAAAAAAAAAGAGGAAAAAGAGGAATGTTGTAAATTGCAAGTTCAACTGTTTTTATTGACAATGGGACCTCAATTTGTGTTCCAAGGATATCCGACGATTGAGAACATTCTTCATGACAAAGATAATTGTAAAGTGCTAGTGGGACAAAAGACAGTCACAAAAGTGTCAAAAAGATGAGAAAACTGACATTGACCAATTCACCAATCCTCCCCTACTTTTGACTTTTTGCACACTCAGTTAAATGACTGTAAAGACAAGAATTAAATTGAGATAGTTGAAAAGTATATGAAAACACGACTTGAGTATTTGTCCATTTATGTTGATGAATCTTTGATTGAGTTGTACAAAGAAAATGCTAGTTTTTAGTGATTTGAATTTCAAACGTGATCATTGGTAGTTATAATTTCATGTAGGTACAACGTGTTTTCCAGATTTATGGGGAGAGTAAGAGATGAAAGGGAAAGTCGCTTCATTTCGTCATGAGTGAGTAAGCAACGCACGTTGCTCACATTCATTCATTCGCTTGTTAGTTTTCTTAGTATTCTCAGCCACTATACGGACTACAACTAATTACCATTACGTTGAAAAACGATCAAGAAAAAGACAATAAATTAAAAGCAGGAGGAGACTCCGACTTGAGTCTCAAGTACAGTTGCATTCCCCCGCTCTCACTCTCTCTCTCTCTTACTCTTACTCTTTCACTCTTTCCCCAAATAACAAATGCATCGTTTCTCTCCAGAGTCTGGTTCTGGTCCTGTTTCTGTTTCTGGGAAAAGAAGGATTAGCTATTTTGGCATAAGGAATAAATTAGAAGGATTTTAAGGTTTCCCTTCATTTTCACCATCCAGCATCCAACATCCAACATTTGACTGGAGACCCGTGTCTAGAGAATATGCGTGTGTTTGTGTGTTCCCAGCTGGAAATTACATACGTACAAGATTTTGGTTGGACTCAAAACAGCCACTAGAACACACCAACTTTGGTCTAATTCCAACGGTAATTCTAATTCCACTCCAACTACTCCAAACTCCAAAACTACAACAACTAGAACAACAAGGGAAACCACACACCAAAATCATCTCAAAATCCACAAGAAACAGTCAGAATGTTCCCTCATATTAATACTCAAACTTTTAGCCCGTCTTTACCTCTCTCTCTCTCTCTCTCTCTGTTTTTGAAAAGGTAACCCGAATATTCTGCTCATGTCAAAATGCGTTCAGAGTTGGTCCTTTGGCTTTAGATTTTCCTTTTACTCTTGTTGAATTTCCGCATTGAAATGTGTTTTTCTAGCCATTTGTCTGTCGTCTAGTTGAAGAGTTGAGAGAGAGAGAGAGAGAGAGAGAGTTTAGGCGCTACTAATGTTATTGTTAGACGCCTCTCTTTCTCTCTCTCTCTCTCTCTCTCTCTTGTGAAAGAATAAGTAGCTACTGCTACATCTACATTCAAGTCTCTCCCATAAATTCACATTTGACTCACTCATTATTAAGTGACGAATGGTACGGATTAAAATTAAGTTGTATGTACAGACGGACTCTTCTCTTGCTTCTATTTCTCTCCCCTCCTCGTTTACTACAGATCTTTAGGGATAGAGAGAGAGAGAGAGAGAGAGAGAAAGAGATGGAGAGATAGACGATGGCTTTTGGGATTGGACGTAAGGAGCAGTGGAGCGAGTAAATAAATTCCCAGAGTCAACACATTCTATTTCACACCAAGTGAACTTTGTCGAGTGACTACATCAATGCAATGAATATCTATCTGTACAGTCGACTCGAGACTCAATATCCATTGTGAATCCCCATGATTAGGATTTCCTGGACCTATCCGTGAAGGTGACTGTTGTTGCGACTGTTGCGCGCAAATGGTTTTCTCCAAAGCAGTCAACTATGACTAATAAATAAGCCAGAGAACTTTCAAGAAATTCATATAGCAACCCACGTTCCTCATTCCTTTCCTCTATATGGATAAGGAAGTGGAGAAGTTGAGGAGAGAGTCTCACAAAATAAATAGGGAATGAAATCAAGAGATCCATGGAATGTCATCATGTTCATCATGAACGCATGTAGGAATTGTAGCAAAAAAAAAAAATTGATAGACACTTGAAATCCATGTTCGTTTTCATTTCAAGTTGAAAAGTTGGGAGCATAGCTTCAGATTCTTATATGAAATGAAATGAACTGGAACTCAAATACCAAATACAAATGGAATTGTGAAAACGAGGCCTTTGGCTATGTTTTGTATTCCCATATCATATACGACTTTCCCCCCAAATTTAGTTCCACACCTTCGGGATTTATGTATATGCAAATTCTCAATTTTGGCATGTTACTTTCATTGAAGTTTGAACTGTCCTGATTTTAACTGTATATGCAAAAACCCCCCAAAAATTGTACACACTTGTAGTTTCCTCCATGGATTTTTAAATGTGTATGTGAATTTGGCATGAAGAAGTGACAGATCGAAGCATGATAGAAATCCCTCGTTTATTTCAAAGGGGTTGACTAAATATTGTGAGAATGAGAATATGAGAATCCTCATTGATTTAAATGATGGGGCGTGAATGAAGCTTGAAAGAATTTGAGTGTGATTTTAAGAGGACTTGACGAATACCACTTGAGAGAGAGAGAGAGAGAGAAAGTGTGGGGTGGCGATTTAGTGTTGTGGGTCTGTCCGGATTTAAATGTGGAGTAGTGAAAGTGAAAAGTAAAACAGGTGTATATGCAAATAGGATTATGGGTTTAAAAACAGGCTCTGATGAAGGATAAATACATACAAACATGCATGTATAAGCATTCACCCTGCTTCGGTAGTTATTACACGAGTCGTAGTATGTAGTAGTGATTCAGTTGAGCAAAGGAGAAGTGAGCACGTGCAGTGGATGGGAGGATTAACTAGGTGGTGCATGGCGACGACCCAGTCTATGCATTTACATTTACATGACATAGTAGTCGTCGTTTTGTGTGTTCTTATTGGGTAGAGCGAGAAAGAGAGAGAGAGACCGATGGGGACCCCACAGAAGAGAGCCGGAACAGAGGTCACGGGGAAAGTAATGATGAATAAATGTGAGCATGGTAGAGGTGGGAAATGGTGTGGGCTTCATTTTTACTGAATCCCATGCATTTGCATTTGATGGGATTTCATAGATATTTTTTTGTGTGTAATGTGCAATGTGTGCGTGTGTGTTTGTGTGTATTATGCAGAATGAAGGAGAAAAGGAAGGAGAAAAAAGGAGGAAGGAGAGAGAGAGAGAGAGAGAGAGAAAAAAAGTTTCCGTGTCATTCGAGCTGGGAACAATGGCAATTTCTCAATGCTCGAATTAATTAAAATGGGAACGCGTAATGTGAACCCAACTCGGGACATATTGAGAAATGGCGTGTTATGACCACCAAACATTGTCCAGAAAGATTAGAACGAGTTTGGAAAAACAGCTTTTTTGCATGCAAAATACACACCTTTCATTCTTCAAGTCTCCATGTCATTTCTCTCCTTCTTTTTTCCACTGTTGTTTTCATCTCTCCCCCCCATATTCTCTCTCTCTCTTCTCTTTTATATTTATTCACAACTTCCATTAACGCTCGTCACATAAGCTTCAGGTTGAATTTTGAATTCATCCTCTAAATCAGAATTTCTCTCAAAATACAGAACAATGTCACTAAATATTGAATTTACTTGCACTCGTTGTTTCTCTAAGAAATCTTCTCATAATTGTGTAATTAGTATCAAATTTAATTAAAAACACTGAACGCTCCCCCATCCATCTCTATCTATATATAAACTAATACTAAGAAGAATATCATGAGATCCTCATGGAATTTCAATTCAAACTTAAATCCTTGGTGGTACTTGATGAACAAGTTAAAGGTTCCATCAAATTCAATTTCACATGGTATTTTTAGGAGAAACTCCAGCTTCATTTTGATCCTCATTCTCATTTCAGTTTCAGTGGGCCCTCCACGAATTTCCAGGAAATCAAGTATTAAAAGTGACTCTACTTCATTTCCCTTCACTTCTGACTGTCCTTCCAAATAAAAATAATACTTATTCAAACTAACCGCTCTTCCTCCTGTTTTTGATTCAGTTCCACACAAACACACTCACTTTTATATATAAAGCATATAAACACAGTAGCTAATTTGTAATCTATATTTATAATTCCAAAATTCAGCTGGTCAATCTCACGAAGGAGTATAAGGAAAGAAAGTGACAAGTCCTGAGCCTTTGACATGATTTCCGTACATTCAAATCTAAAATGGCACGCGAACCTATTTTTTGTTTCCCTTCTCCTTTGTCTCTAACAGATTAGCTCACAACATTTCCCCCTTGTACGTATTTGTAAGCCCTCACATACAAAATACAAAACTCTCGTCGTTTTGTATATTCCCATTTTTTGTACATGCTCGTGGACATGATTGAGCAGACGTCCACTTTGAACTTGCTAACAGGACAAAATTAACTCTTGAATATTCACGGGAAATGTAGTATCGAAATAATGTGATTTTCAACTTCCACTCTTGACTCCCAATGAAATCCTTCACTCCAGCACCGATGCATTGCATGCGACATCAGTTTTAAGTGAGCTGCAAATGTGATGTATGGGGAGATGGGTGGAGAGGGGAGGAGTGGGATGGGGTGGGGTGGGGATTTGAAACCCGGGATGGAATCAATAATTGGGATTATCCGTACAGTTAAATTGCTCGTGCTTATAGACTCATCGTTAGGGAGTATCTACAAATCTACACCACTAAAGTTTAACTATAACTACATGTTGGCTAGTACAGACATAGAAACAAATTGTGGGAGATAAAATGAGGGGGGGAACTTGTGGATTTTTTCCACCATGAAATAAAGGGATACTAAAGGAGATAAAAAGAGGAGGGAGATTAGTGAAGATTGTGTAGAAAGTTTCCAAGTGATTTTCTCTGGCAGTCAAATGATACACAAATGATACATTGACCATGAAAAAAAAATCCAACTCACAGTCAAAGTCAAAGTCAAAAATCCACGGAACATTGAGAGAAAGAGAAATAGAGAGAAAGATCGTCACTTGTAATCGCGGCACATAATGTGTAATTTGGAAGTTTTTTTCCTCAGATTTTTTTCCTCGTCTCTCTCTCTCCTCGACTTCCCCATATTGTGTATACGGAGCGTGACCATGGACTCCATCTCCCACCTCCATCGTCGTGGAGAAAAGGAAGAGGGAGAGAGAAAGAGAGAGAGAGAGTTAGAGGAGCTCAAACCATATCAAAATCATTAGATTCTCAAGAGCAGCATCATTTCCACGAGTGATCGCACTAACACGACTTTGATTCGCTTCGTATCCGTCCACACTCTAAACTATTTTTATTTCTATTTCTATTTCAATGACTATGTCTGTGTCTATGACTCCAACTGCAACTGTAACTCCAACTCTACCTTCAACTCCTCCACACTCACCTATAAATGTTTATGGTTTGCTCTCAGACTATAATGTGAGTAAATGTAGTCATAGTCATCGTCATCTCCCTACCCAAAACGATCCTTCACCATTCTCCATTCTTAGAATGTGTACACAAATAGATAGAGATCCACACACATACATGCATAGAATGCTGTTACTGTGTATATGTGCACTCAGCACTCACTCCATTCAATCCCATATATTTTTTTGTGTAGGCCGTTCGTTTTTTTTGGGGGGGGGGGTACAAACTACGCATATTTCCAACCAAAGAACCGGAGAACCGAACCAACACACTTCTTCCACTCTCACTCACGAGTCTGACACGAGAGTTTGACTTCTCGTTAGGTAATTGTATGTTGCATGGTGGAGACTTGGTTTTGACTTGAGCTCTCACATGTCATCATGTGTAAAAGTTGTGTGTGTGTGGATGTGGAGAAGGAAATGGATAGTGCGTATTATAGATGGTCGGTAGACATGCCTTCTCTGTATCATTCACTACGCTCTAGCACTCTCATTTTATTCCAATGGAGTTGGAGAAAAACGGGGAAAAGTTTTTTCTCTCTCTCTCAATGCCAGGAGATGCAATGCAATGTGATGTCTGATGGATTCTACTTTTTCCATCCTTTTCTTGCTCCGGTTCGAATTTGATATCATCAGAGGAAAGATTCAACTATGTTTTCTCTCTCTCTCTCTCTCTCTTCTACCACAGAACAGAAACTATACACTTTCACTATTCACTAGTTTCCTAGCCATCTTCCATCCGGATACTTAGCACAGTCATAAAAAAAGACAAGAAAACTCTCCTGTCGTCCCAATTCTCAACAGTTCCTTCAGAAAAATGGAATCTCTCTGGATATCAAATGACATTTCCCCTGCACAATTCTGTGGGTGAAGCAAGCTTCTTCTTGAATTCTTATCGTATTTTGAAGGTGCAGCTCATTTGGTTTTGGATTTGTGCAGTCCAACCAATATGTACATAAATAATAAAGGATGAGAGAATTCAAAATATTTGTAGAACAAATCTAAACGAAAACTAAAATTATTGAAATCCAAAGTTTTGTTTCCAGTCCTAAAATCGTAAAAATAAAATCTAAGGAAACTAAATACATTTTGAATGCAATAAAAAAAGTTTTTGATTTCCCAATACCTCTAAAAAAACGGAATGAAAATTCTGAATCGAGCGAGAGGGAAAATTCTGAGTTTTGGGGGTTTTGACTAATTACGCTATGAGGGACTGTGAACTTTCCATCCTTCGTTCCAGATCCCCCGTCGAAACAGTATAGAGACTAAAGAAATTCTTAGGGTCGCCTATCATCTCGAGTTGTAAAATAAAATAAAGGATGATGGTATAAAGTCATCTCGTCAAGTGAGTTGGAGTCACTGTCAATTTTATCCTTGTGTGCTTGTTCTCATTGTCGTGTAGTCAGAGCAAGTTCCCTCATTGAAAATGGAAAAGACTCTAGAACGAATCATAAATTGGACTCAGGACGGACTTGCAAGTCGTCCTTTTTCGTTTGTCGCTTTGTCATTTGTACAGAGTGCAGAGTCCAGGCTTCTTGAATTTCAGAGAGGTTTCTCTCTCTTTCTCTTTTTCTCTACTTATTTCACTGCAACTGAATACTCTGTGTTTATACAAAATTCAAGAGTGACTCGGAGAACGTGGAGCTCAAAGTAGTAGGGAGAGAAAAGGATAATATTTGATACTGAGTAGAGAGAGAGAGAGAGCGGAGCATCTGTGACGGAGCAGCAAACATGGCAAAGCAATGACAAACATCTATATTAAGTAACATGACAAGAGAGAGAGAAAGTTTGATCATTATTATTGTCATCATTTTCGACAAAAGCCTCACACAACTTAACTTGCAACGAACAGTCTTTTAACAACAACTTTTGAGCGTTGTTTTCCTTCTCGCTCTCTCTCTTTCTCTCTCTGACTGTCCGCCTTTCTCGTTCCTCCGGCTGACTGTATTGTTTTACAATGTACACTTGTGTTAATAAACATGTAAAACTCCTTTATAAAATAGAGTTTGCCGTGAAGTTCATGACTTGAATGCAAGTGCAAGTACACACTCGTTCACTATGTACGATACATATATAGTTACACTCACTAAATGCCTGCATTCGAAACGACAACGACAACTTTCAGTTAGTACTGCAACGAGTATTAGTTTTAGAGGAAGAGAGAACAAAATGTACAACATTTTCATGTTGTTTTCCCTGCTACAGAATGAGAGAGAGAGAGAAAGGGATAAAGAGAGAGGAAAGCGGAGAACGGAGGCCCGGGCTCAAATTTCCAATTTGCAGTTGTCATTTCACATGAATATTTACAGAACATTCTTGTTCACATGTGTGCTCGTCCAATAGAGATAAAAACAGTCATTTTACCTGTCTCATCCCCCTCAACCGACTTGGAGAGACTCGGAATCAAATAGAAACTCACTCATATTTACTCATCAATATTACATGACACTTCAATCTGGTCCGGCCATCGGCTCAACTCTTTTTTCTTTTTGTTTTCTTCTAAATTTCCAAATTCCCAATTCCCGATTGCCCAATGTTCACTATTCAATTGAGAGAATTGAGAACCATCACATTTTACTACCACTCTCCACCCTTTTTCCTTAGGAATGTTTCCTTGTAGACTAGAATTTTTTTTATTATGCATGAAGACCAGACTGACCCAAGCTCACAACTCACAGCAAGT
Organism: Gisinianus flammeolus; assembly: GCA_034699125.1. Classification (NCBI taxonomy): domain Eukaryota; kingdom Metazoa; phylum Arthropoda; class Collembola; order Symphypleona; family Katiannidae; genus Gisinianus; species Gisinianus flammeolus. Next base: position 57,848 of record JAIUND010000071.1, on the reverse strand, counting down.
TAACTTATTATGAATTAAACTACATTGTATGTGAAATTATTATGATATTTCTCCATATAAAAGTCGACCAAGCCATTCCGAAAATCCTCTGTTATATTTTTATTTACACACACTCTCCGATTGTGAATTTGGATACGATAAGGAATTTTTTTTTCGGCTACGTGTTTAAACTTTTTGTCAGCCTTGAAGATGTTAAGTGAATGCTCGTGATATTATGGAAAATTATACTTTTCAATGAGAACAAGAATTGGGTAGAGCCCACAAATATTCATGACTGGAGAGAGAGAGAGAGAGAGAAAGAGAGAGCTGAGCTGCCATTCACCAACGCACACAAACACAATAACTTTTGGAGGTGATGAATGACTTTGGGATCGAACACAATGTGAAATGAAATGTGTACATATGCATTACATATGTAGGGAAGGCGGGGGCAAAAACATGCACTTTACATTTTAATTCCTACGGGCTTCCACGGTGGTTGTAAAAGGTCTAAATTTCTATTGATTACTAGATTGGACTTTCCTCAATCATTGTAGTAAATGGTTCTTTCCAAATTTATGGTTTGCATGGTTTAATTGTAATTAAAAAAGAGATTCCCAGTTAACACTACGTGGGGCAAAAACATGCTACTTTTTTTAGTCGAATTTTGTACCTAGGAAAAATGAAAATCCTTCTAATGACTTTATAGAATTAATAATGTATTTTTGACCGGGATTTCCATGAGTCAATAAATTATTTTTTAGCAAACCATATAGTTTCGGAGAAATTTAATTATGAAATGAGTACATGTTTTTACCCCCGCATGTTTTTGCCCCCGGTTCCCCTAAATATCGTATATGTATATAGACATGAAGCATTCAGTCTGGACATTGTGTGTGTGTACATAGTAGATTCTAGATTGTAGAGAACTATGGAGAGACTGAATAGCAAATAAGCTCAGTACTTTCCACGTCCAAATAAAGTTTCCTACAAACACACACACACACGGAAACTTGAGCGTCTATTTGTCTACTTATTCTTTGGACATGTTGGAGGACACACAGACGGGGCACCAATTCATAATGGACAAACTATAGACAAAATACACACACACACACACACACAAGACGTGAGTTCCAAGTTGGCGGTAGTGGGGAGTCGTGGGAGGTGTGAGGTAAAATCACTCATAAATTCCCCCTGTATGCATAAAAACCCAATGAAAATACCCAAATGTAGCCTGTACAGTGTACACTACAGTTCTGTAGTTATGGATGAATTACATTATTAAAATTACACAAGTAATGAAATATGCAGACTCAAAATTCAGTAGAAAAAGTACCGTACAAAATGAGTGTAAAATGTGCCGTTAGCATGTAACACGGATGTTCGTACGCAAATTCCGTACCTTGGTATCCGTACACTGTAAATACAAGGCAAATGGTGCGTAACTTTCTTTCCATTAGTGATTAGCGATTAGCTAAGAGTGTTTATGTATTCGTATATATATGTGTGTGCTTGCTTGTGTCTCTCTGGTTGGTTGGGTTTTTTTTTTGTTTTGCGCCTGGACATTATAGAAAAAGAAAGAAAGAATATAATTCATCGCACTTGACTATTTACTGTATTTACGGATTCTACATACGATTGCTGTTGATAAATTATTGTCCAAGTCCGCTCCATATTATAAATCACAGCTCAAGGTAGACACATGAAACTCAAGTCCTCACGCCATTCTGCTATTCTCACATGATTTCTCTCTTTCTCTCTCTCTCTCTCTCTCTACCTAAAGTTCTTTTACCTTCATTTCTATTTCCATGAAGGTGAGGCGAAAGCCAAAGCCCAAAATACACACAAGTTTGCCATTTTCATCGGCCATCAGAAAAAACATATATATATCGATACTACCTTTCGGCCTTTCGGAACTTGCTTGCTCTGATAATCTCTCCAAGAAAATCATTATTAACGATCTGAGGGAGAGCCGTTTTTTTTTTTTTTAAAAAACGAAATTTACATAATTTAAATTTAGATTTTCCCCTTACGTCTATTCATAGCGTAATTAACAATAAGCTGTACGTGGACGCTGGAATTTTAAGTATAAGACTTGAAGGGTTTTGTTTTTTGAAAAATGAATGGATTTTTATCTTTGAGAGCATTAAAAAGATTGTGGAAAGTTAATTCTATACTCCCATTATCCACTACAAATACAATTTCAAGGGAGTCTGAACTGGCCATTCCATTGAAAAAATATATTAAAGTCACGACCAACACATTCCCAATTCCAATTCCAATTCCTGATGCCACCGAATCACCAAAACCAAAAGTAAAACCCATTATATTAGGATTTATGTACATATGACTCATAACTGTACCCACGGTCGATTATCGACATGGGAGGAAAGTTGAAGGTAAAGGTAAAGGCCGAGCCGAGTCCACTTCAAATGGGTTTTGTGTACGATATGTAAATATCTGTATAGGTAAACAGATGGATATTGTTGTGTTTTTGTTTTGGTTGTGGGAGTGATGAGCTCAGCTCTCAGCGATTTCCCCAGCTGATAAAAAGGAATTCGAGTTGGTCAGGGGGAAAAGAGATATGGGAAACGCCTTCGTCTTTCTCTAGCTCATAATTATTTATATTCCTCCGATGATCCTTACGATCTACGAAACCAATTCCTTTACTATCACAAAACCACAGAAACGGAAACGCTTCTAGGTTTTTTTTGTTAGTCATCGAGAACATCGAGTTGGAATTTTTTTAATCTTAAATGGTCATCAAATCAGCAAAGATCCATCCGACTCTTCTCAATTCTCAATCCGAATTTCTATTGAATATTCGACAGTCAAATCAAGTCGGAGTAAAATTTGCGTGGGATTATTTGTACGTTGAACTCAAAATCCCATTTTGTGTGTAACCAACCAAAATAAAACTAAACAGTCACAGAGCTTGTTGTATCTTCAGACTTCAATGGTAAACGACAAAAATTCAATTTGAATGATAGAAATCTTGTCAAATGTTTAATATATTCTTATAATATATATTTTGGATACACAATATCCACATATTTATCCATTCGTATTCATCAAAATTCTCCTCGTTTTCCTTTTTTATATATTTTTTGGTAAAGGATTTAAATCTAAATATATACTCTTGAATGCTCCCTGAACCAAGCCGTCATTTTTTGATGTCTCTCGAACGTCTCCGACCTCTGACTCTGTTTCATTTTCATTCACAACTTTGTAACCAAGTTACAGAGACATCCACATGTGTAAAATATAATTTGATTTCTGTCAACGACGGATTGAGTCAAATCTCAAATTCGATCAGAAACAGAAACAGGAACACAGAAAACTCAAAGACATCCGAGCTCTTTCTCTTATTTCATGTTCATGTAAAAATATTTTTACTACAACAACATGAATTTTATTCCCTGGAATTCTTCACAAAATCTCACCTTCCCATACAAAAAACTCACCTACATATTGAATTGATATTTTGTAAAGAAAAAAACTACCAAAAAAAACAGTGGAAAACGAAAACTACGGATAACTTTGATTGTCGACTCCACTGATTGACCCTACTGAATTGCCAATGTTTTATAAATGGAGAGCTCAGCTCATAGAGTTATTGATTATTGAAAAGACTCATTTGGTGAATTGTAGTGGGAAATACTACAAGAAAGAAACTAGTTCAAAAGTTAAAGAGAAGTGTCTGGACGGGTAGGGGAAAGAAGAAGAAGAAGGGAACATATAAAAAAAAACGATAGTATGCATTTACCAACTCCTGTATTATGCATGTGCATGAATAAACTATAAACTAATGATATGAGGATCCACAGACAAATGTCCCATCGTCCAAGTGTAATACCCAATACCTAAATAAAAGATCCAGAGACCATAAATTAACTAAAAGTCTACACCGTCCCACGATACTCCTCGTGTACATTGTAACTCACAATCAGACTATCAGGGACCACTGATTAGCATATGTGATCACTACAGATAGTCATATAGCCAAAGGGAATATACGATATGTATATGTATATATATAAATATAATATCGTCCTAGCATTATTTTCAGTTCCCCATACACACAAATCCACATTTTCTTCCCGTATGAAAGTACGATATATACATGAAAGAAAAAAGAAAGCGTCGGGACCTCCTGACATGACATATCAGCAGAAGAACAGAACTAAACTAGGTAAAGGTAACTACAAGTCTGGAATGTGTACAAGCAGACAGTTGTGATTGAATCCAAATGAATATATGTATGAGAGACGGAGCTACAGCTTTTAACCTTTTCCAACGCAAGTTTCCACTAGTTAATTCAAGGATCCCAACTATCTCTCTCTCTCTCAGAATAAAAAGGAATTCTCCAGTCTCCACAGTCTACGGAAATAAAGGTGAAGAAAATGTCAACGACTTCACTTTCCCTCTCCTTTCCCTTGTTCGTACGTTTTTTTTATATACTTGGGAATAGAGGATTCGCGTGGAATCTATATTTGCGAGTATTTCCTATTTGCTAATCGTACGTGTATCCATCTGCACTCTACACGAAAACTGCATGTACTCCCTACCCACTACCAACTACCAACTACCAACTACAGACTACCACTACCAGTTACAATTCATCCTCCTCCTGCAGATACTTGCTTCTTCTTCTATTTCTTCATACTTCTTACCTTCCAGCTTAAGCTTAGTACGCGGCTCAGATGGATCTTACGTTTTCCTGGAATGGAAAGCCAGTTGTTAGTTGTGTAGTAAGCGAAAGCAGCACACACACACACACAAACATACAACTAGGGTATTGTATCGTACAGTAGAGGTTTTTCACTGGCTCTGGAGAGAAAAAAAGATTGTCTCTGGAGAAAGCTCTTTCTCGACCAAAGCTCATTGTAAAATATTCATGTAATAGCCAGCCTCGTCTTTTATACATTGCCAGCTACATCTACTTTCGCTCTCTCTCTTTCTCTCTCGCCCTACTCCTTTTCAACTGACTGTCATCATCCCCAGGCGAAATTCAATACCCAACCCATGACTACAGATAAAAGACTCCACAGAGAGAGAGAGAGAGAGAGGAAAAAACAAGGGGACAGACTATGAACGAGAGAGTCCAATTCAAGCAGTAGCACTTGAGTCCTTTTACACATTGACTTTTGAACGAGGAGCGGACCTAAATAGTAAACGAAGAACCGGACAGAGACAGAGAGAGAGAGAGAAAAGAAAAACAACAAGAGGAACAGCTGGAGGAAAATCACAAGACAACTGATACTTTTACTGCTGATGCTCACGAGAGTAAAGACAACGACTCGGTACTTTTACTTACATTTTAACTAACGTAAGACGTTTCTTTCCCTCCCTTTCCATCTCTACTTTGGCTTTTATTTTTACCTTTACCTGCAAACATGTACACAGTTCCTTGGGAGAGTTTTCCATGAATATATACGTATAGAGGCTACCGAAGGGAAGTAATATATAGTATTTTATTTAATCTGTAATCGATACGGCTCAATTACGCTTGTCCAGCTTAAAAAAATGGAGAAGGAAAGCTTTTTTTTTAGTCGATGATTAATCTTTATAGGTAAGACAAAGTCAGACTTTCTCTTTTTTTTCTCTTGCGTAAATGGAATGTACAGACACAACTAAATTTTATTATTATTGTTATTAGATTTTGAGCATCAAGTCGTTTTTCCCTATTATTAATTCATAAGGAAAAAAGGGAAGGGAAAAGATCTAAAAGAGGTCAAAAATAATGTTGGAAAATATGTTTTTGAAAGTGGAGAGTTGGGAGGAGTTGGAAGTTGAGAGTACAGATCAAGAATCAAAACTGTTGATTCACCAGAGTCTTCATGAGATGAGCAAAGGAGACACATTGAAGCGAAATGAAGTGAAAGAGGAGAATGAAGACTGAAAGCGATTTAAAAGTTCAAAACAATGGGCTTAAATTAAAAGTTTTTTATGCATTGAAATTTGGGCAAAGTCAAAGTCAAAGTCATTTTCATTTTCATCCTCTCTCCTGACGAAAGAAATTGGACGGCCAGGAGAAAGTCAAAGAGAGAGAGAGAGAGAGTATCAAAAAGAAGTGGAAAAGTAAAGTACATACATGTACATGTGAAGTATGAAAGTGAATGTGTGTGTAAAAGTGTATGGGGAAGCTATCAAAATTTGCCAGTTTCTCATATCTCTCTCTGGCGACGAATATAATCACAAGTGGAGGAAAGAATATCCATCTCGTTCCGCATACACACAGAGGCACATCCCCCACCTCAAATTAGACCATTTCCCAATGGTGCCATAATAAAGATGTGGCAATTAATTACTCTGAATCTCTCGCACGAGGAAGAGAGCAGGAGGAAAAGCAAAAGCAAAAGTAAGGAAATCGTATATATATCGTATGGGGCTTCATTCTCAGAACCAAACCAAACCAAGTTGAGAGTCGTAAGTGTGCGAGTGCGAGTCATCTTTTAGATCCGCCCACATTGTCTTCCACATTCAAGCCAGCCACATAATAATCCCCACCTCCCTTAACTATAACAACCACACTATCCAGCAACCAGCAACTTCACTAAACTCCACATCCATACATCGTCACAAATCAACACACACACACATTCACACACACACTCATGCAATTATTAATGGCCCTTCAAACAAACCTACCATGCAATGCAATAAGATTCACACTTAACTTCTCCACTAGCTGTACCTAGCGGTCAAATGTCTCTCATTTTTCTACATGTTTCCCGATGGCAGTACAAATTCATAGGAGAACTCACTTGCGAATGTTTAGTAATGTAGCTTGTTATGGTTTTTTGGGCGCTCTATAAAACATGAAATTGAAAGGGAAAACAAGTCAATTGTCTATATTACTTGAGTGGACAAATTCCGAGAATTTTGACTTCCCTTCAAGTCTTTTGCCGGGTGGCTTATCAGGAGGAAATCGTCGTTAGTGGGGAAAACTAAACAAAAAGTTTCTCAAAATACATATACGAGCTTATCTCAACTACAACTACAACTATACGGTACAACTACATACGACGGTATAACTAGAGTTTGTTTGATGAAAAGGAAAAGGAAAATACTTGGATATTCATTAGTTTCCATTGGATTTGGAAAGACAAACAGAAAGAGTCGAGGTAGACTCCAAGTGTATCTGTGTGTGTGCGTTTGTTATCATAGCCACTCATGACGTAGGAGCAAAGTAAGAGGAACAGTCACAGCCACCGTGTGCTCACTGACAATCGACAACCGACAAGAGACTTTGTATGTACACGTCGACGTCCGACTGTGACCATGGCTATGCACAGAGTCGGTCCTTACCATATACATTCACAACATCAAATTGTTTTACTTTCCAATCCGGATTCTGGAAAACTGGAAGGGAACACAAACACAACACAAAATGTTTCTACATCGTAAAATCTCCCTTTCTTTCTACCCAACTCACATTTGTATTGTATTTCATCATTTCATTTCCCAGAGTATCGTGAATGCAACATGAGCAGTACAATACACCTGTACGATACAAAATACACTCACAAAATTGTACTTGTATACTTTTTGCTAATTGTTCATAATTCTGGGTAGTCATTAATTTCTACTTTCTATTGCACCACGTTTCAAAACAACGTTAAAAAAAATTTCTATAGAATATGTGTTCAGGTTTCCTTTCAATTTCTTCCCAAAACCCCAAATATTAACAAATCTGGAAAACTCTTTTCCCCGTAAAAAGTTTTATCCTCTCATTTTCCTCTTGAAAAAAAATGCATGATGGCACAAAGGATGAGAAGATGAGACTAGAAATAGAAAATAAAATTGTTGTACTAGTCTCCGACGACGACGACGACGACAACGACGTTCGAGAAATCACAATCAAATTGCTTGCACAAAGTACAAGTAAACACATATGTACAATATGTATGTACGTACATGTACTATCGTATCTGTATTATGCTTTGGGAGTTAAGCTGGAGCTGGAAGTCATCCCTCCGTAGTTCTTTTCTAATCATCGGAAAGCATGTGTGTCCATATGTACACACCACACACACACACACACACTCATATGTGGAAGTGAGTGAGGAGCTTTGGGAAGTCTGAAGTCTCATCTCCATCCCAACATTTCCAACATACATACTGCCCATCCCCTCTTTCCATGGAGCTTACCTATATTATCCCCATCAGATCCATCCTAAACTCCAAAGTTCGAAATTCGAAACACTTTCCTCTTGCTTTCCTCCAACAACACGGTCACTATCTCTACTCTGTACAGTGTACACACTCACACAGTCACATACCTAGGTATTCACATATGAGTATTTATGTACATACATGTGTGTGTGCAACGCTCCTTCTCTCTCTCTTGTGCATCAACCATCTACCGCTCGCATTCACATTCACGTTTTCATCCTAAACTCCAAACTCTCCCAAGAAAATCCCAAATAGAGAATACAAATACACAACCTCACGCTCAAACTACATGGATATGAATATGCACACTTTTTCTCGTTCCATTTACCTTCACTGCAGTATATTTTCAAATTTTTCCTTGTGCATATGATTTTAGGATCCTCACTATCAAACCATCTACAATCTACAGGCTAACACAGGTACATTGTGAGTCATCTCATCCTCATCCAATTCAATCCTCATCTTCTGCGTTACCTCCAAAAAGACTACGTATCTAAGTATGTACAATCCTTCACAATATCTGTACAGATATCGTACGTATAGGAACAGCATGTGAAGGCAAGTGGGAGCTCAGGAATGTCACGTGGTGGTGTATCTGGCATCGATCGTATCAAACATCTAAAAAATCTCCGTAGTGATATTTTTGGAGCGTACGTAAATATATCGTAAATGCATGGAGCATCAAGTGATAGAATGGAAAAGAGAGAGAGAGAGAGAGAAACCTTAATATTTTGGGTTCCCCATATGGCATTTTTATTTTCTAGTTTTCTATTCTTCTTATCTGCCCAAAAATTCTACAATATGATGTAAAATATCCTCAGGTTTCTCTCTCTGTCTGTTATTTGGAAAGAAATCCGAGGAGTCAGAAGTCAGGATGAATATTCAGAGATGGGAAATGAAAATATTTGTAGACATTCAGAGTCATATCTTGTACAGTGTTGAGTATGACTCCATCAAGCTTTTATTGATTTCTATTTGTTGTGGGTTTGTTGGATTTGTAATTGGGCTCTTGCGGTTGGAGATGAAGGAAAATTGAAAACGAGGACAAAGACTTTCGTTTGGGTATTCCTAATTTTGGTTTCTCTGTGGAATTCAAAACTGCGCAGGATTTTTTAATCAAGAATTGTCTAGGCATTTTGGATTCTCCGGATGAATGTCTCGTGTCAAATGGTAGAAAACAAGGGTTACATAATTTGTTGTTTACTCCTCACTGTAATTCATATATGTATATCGTATCGTATCTTAATTTGATTTTGATTATGATTTTAGTTGAGCATCTTTGAGCTTACTTGCGTTATTTGATATGGCAAGGAGTCATTTACTGAGGAGTTTGGAGGGTCAGAAATGTGGTTTGACTGTAATAAAATTTTATGAGTTTACTTTGGATTTGTCTGGATACATAAATTTTTGCAAACTCTACAAATAGAAATAGAAAGAAAGAGAGACGGACGAGTTATCTTATGCAAGGCCAAAAACACAATTTGGATTGGAACAGATGAGTGGATTACCGGGCATTTGAAGAGGAGAATATTTCCTCGGGGTGATCACACTATTTTGACTTCAAACAAGAACAAAAAGACAAACGAGAGCTACAGATAGACAGGCAGACAGAGAGAGAGAGAGAGCGTCATATATAGATTGAAAGTGGAGTGCTTGTACTAACCAATGTTCATGGGAATCAATCTTTGTGAATATGTGATGCACACAGGGCCAAGCCAAAGTCACAAGGGAAATCTTCACTCGCCATCCGTAAGATAAACTCCGACTCTTTCTCATCTCTCTCTCTCTCTATCTTTCTGACTCGCTTTCTCGTTTGGTCTCCTTCGATCCTAGTCAAAGTTTTTGGCTTTTCCTTGTACCTATTAGATATTTGTACTCGTACTTGTGAAAAAAGGAGAAGGGAAGTCAAAACCAAGTCACATAACCCAAGAAGGACCGTCCTTTTTTTCCCTTTCATACACATCCAACTTCCCAAATTCCACTAAAAGACTACTGACTTTATAATATTAAATTACATTACATTGCTTTACCCAATTCACCAACGGAAATATGTACGCGTCATCTTTTAAAAGCTACACACACAGAACATATCTACAGAAATGACATCTACTGTCTGTACAGATATATCGCTTCACCGTCTGCCGTCTATACCGTACGTCTACCTCAAAGGCCTCGGTTTTAACCAACCATAACCTACACCTACATTCATCTTGACACGCGTAAAGTCAAGGAGATGAGGAGGATTCCCTTCATACATACAATATCATCGTCATTCATGTACGATCGTATGTATAGGAAACGGAAAGGTATTTGAGTATTTGTATTTCCCGAAACTTGTAATGACTCTCGGACTTGTTTATATCCTACGAGTTTATACATATTGTACAAGAAATTCCTACGTACTCGTGCTGGAAAATACAGTTGACAGTATTGGTTTGTGAGCGGGGAAACAACTCTGGAAAGTTTGTATGAAATGTGAAATTTGAGATGGTGATGGTGACCGTAATTTTATGCAATAAATTTTGAGGCTGGGCGGAGATGGGTTTCATGGAATTTGGAATGCATTTGAGTGAGTTGTGTGGCTTTGGCTTTAGATGCGGGTGCGATGTTATGTATGTCGGAGTTTGGAAGTGGGATTTGAAGATTACACACACACACACATAAAGATGCACAAGATATTTAGAATGGGAATGGGAAGGATATCAAAGGTAACTTTTGGTCTAACTAGTCGTCTCTCTCTCTCTCTCTCGTCTTATTTGGATATTGAATGATCCATTTAGTTTTGATATTCACATTCATGGAAACTAGACTGAAACTTCTGAGGATGAAATGGAGTTCAAGTTTTGAGAGTTGAGATAGCATCAAACCAATAATTTTAGAAACTTTACATAAGCATATACTGTACGAATATGTGTGTGTTTCTGTTTCTGTTATCCAATGTAATGCGCGCATATTATTAGATAAATACAGAGGTAAGTATTAGGTTTGTTCTGTTACTGCTGGAGCTTACACTTGGTAGGTTGGTTTTGGTTTGGTTTGGTTTGATTTGGTTTGGGGCCTTTGTCTATGTACCTACATGCAAGTGTCTATCAGTGTGTATTACTGTGTATGTGTATGTGCTTTTGTAGAGTGCGAGTCTCAAGTCGAGCCATTAGTAGGGAATATTATGATTCAATTTGATGGGCAAATAATCCCTCAAATGCAGTTCGTCTCTCTGTGGGCGGTCACACAAAAGTCAAGTGATAAATCAAAAAAGTTGAAAGCCCCTCCACTTAATTGAGTTCAATGAATTCATTGATAATGAGGAAAACTTAAACATCTGCACTTTACCAACCATCTCCATTCCCATCTCCATCTCATTTTCATTCTCAACATCCATCCACACAAGGACAGATAGATAGAACCAGAAGAACTCACACCAAAACTAAAACTCTGTCCATGTTTTAAACGCTCATCAGTCATATGTCATATCATGTCTGGATACTTTTTGTATATTGTGTGTGTGTGTGTACAATAACTTTCCATTTCATAGCATCAATACACGCGGAAACACATGATGAAGTATACAGATTCTGATATTGAGTTTCAATGTTTCTTTCAAAACCTCATACTCACAATCGGGAATATTATTACAGACTATACATTACGGAAATCCGTTGGAATTGGAATGAGCGAGGGGAAGTTTCTCGGTAAAAATTACTCGGAATCCTTTATAAACATCCCACAGCTTACGCGCTTACGCCATCCGTCCAACTCCAACTTCACACAGCTTTCGTCAAAGTCAGAGTGAATCAAAATATGGCAAAATCACCACATGAATTTTTTTTATAGTGATGCAATAGAAATAGAAATCAATATCTGTTCTGTAGAGTTGAGATCCTGAAGCTGAAGCGTGATCCAAGTTTGTGTTTGCATTTCCATTAGTTATTAGAATTATTAATGTGTGGACCCTCACTAATATTTTGACAACGTATTGAGTCGGTCGCACACTATCTGTATATGCTTCCATTTATAAAGATACTCGGAGATATTTATGACTCGAGTTAATTACTGTGGGAATTGCTATAAATAAAGTACAAGATGCACACAACACACACACACATATCTATTTTGTAATTGTATTTATTCCATCTGAATCTGGGTAGAGACGGAGAAGAGAAGAAAATATGGGAATGGAAAAAGTTCAATGGTGCTGTTTTGCTGTATCTGTAATCACATACTCTCTCTCTCTCCTTCTCTCTCTCTCTCTCTTCGTGAATTGTGTGTTGTTGACTGTGTGTGTGCATAATGTAATAATGGCTGAGCAATAATAATAATTCTCAGTGTTGCCTATTAAATGTCCCGCGTCATCATCATAAATAAAATCTCCCTAGTGAGATATTTATGTTGATTAAATTGACTCCATTTTTCTGCTTTCGTGTAATTTCTCATTCTCGTTCTCATTCTGCTCCCGGTCACATGAGCTTCACTTTTTCCCTCCTATCTCACTCACTCACTTTCTCTCTCTCTCTCTCTTTTCCATTTTTCGATGATGACGAGAAGGGAAGAGAGAGAGAGAGAGATGAAACGTTTCTTGGAATTTTCTACCGTCTTTACAATGCCAATGCCGATGCAGTCTCTTTCCCTTTTATATATGAAGGAGAGAGAGAGAGAGAGAGAACCTACCATGAAATTAAATGAAACTTCTTTCATCAGCGTCCACTTAATTGTGTGGAGTACCTTGGGCTTCGTCTTCTTCATTCCCTTGATTTGAGTTTCTATCCCTCTTTTCCCCTCTTTCTCTTTCACATATTTCTATCGTACATTCTCTGTAAATATGTATTTCCACTTTCCACACACATTTTTTATATGTTTATATATGCTTCCACATAGTTTCCAACTCTCAGTTTTTCCTCATCAGCTCTCATACTCATTGCATGTGTCTTTAAGTAAATAGCCTGAGCTCTTTTATTTCCCTCTCACTTTATTCAGGAGAAAATCCGAGTATATTTTAGTGCAGACTGCATCAAATTCATTCAGTAAAAACCCTCGAGGAGGGAAAAAAATTTACCTAGACTTTATTTTTACTAAATGGAAAGAGAAGAAAAGGGAAAAGTAAAAAAAAAAAAAAAAAAAAAAAAAAACTGCAAGACAAAAAAAAGATTGAGATTTTTCAAGTATGAGTATAATTTTTAGAATATTAATCATGAAATCAAGTAAAGAAATTAATGAGGAAAGGACAGGAGTTTGAATTTGGAATTTGGAATTGTGTGTGTGTTGTCACTATTTTTCCTCGAGCAAAAGAGAAAAAGGGAAAACAACTTTCCCCATTTCCCTTCTACCACTAAGGATTACATCATTTACATTATGTGTAATGATGCCTTTTTTTGTATATATAAAACTCTCAAGTAAATCGTGAATTGAAGCGCCAACAGCTTTTCCTTTTTCGTTTCCTTTTCCAAATCAAATCTTTTGTCTTCCTTTCATTTGCAGTACGTTTTTTATCGGGACAATTTGAGCTCGCGTGCATTTATTATTTTAAATTATGTCTGTGATAATGAAATTAAAAGTTGGGGGGAACTAAAAGAAAAAGGTTGGTGGTTACGTGGGAAATCAAATCAAAATCAAAGTTTCACTGACGATGAGATTCGATGAGATTCGAGTCAAGAGAGACGAAGAAATCGTCACAAAAAATTCAAAATGTGGACAAGGATATTTTTTTTGGAGGGAGAAATCGGGGAGTCCATTCTTATTCGAGGAATTTGTTTTACTATTCTGATTTGCCACACACACACAAACTGGATGCCCAATTAACCCCAGGTTTTTACGACTCCCTCAACTACTATTCGTTTGGTCTTGAGGACATTCAAACACGATCTAACCAGCCATATTCGACAGTTTGAAAAGTTCATATCCCATCCAAACCAAACCAAGTCCAATGTGGCTGAAGTGAAAGAGAGAAAGAAGGAGAGAGAGAAAGAGAGAGAGAGAAAACGAGGTAATGAATGACTGGGAAAAAAAAGTTTTATATCTGCAAGTCCAAACGGAAATGTTACTCGCACTAACTAACCAAGTCAAATCCTAATAACTAGAGCAAACTTTTCCCAGAGTAGTCAACCAGTGAGCTCATCGTCCTCCTAACTGACTCTGACTACCTCTTACTTGTTTCCCCATCAAAACTTTACCTTGAAGAACTCCCAGATATGTATTTGAATTTCGGATTTCGGATTTTTTTTGTTATCTCTAGTCTATCTTTTGATTCCGGAATCCGAATTTCGGATTTCGGATTCCCAATTCACATGGAATATGTTTATTTACCAGAAGCATTTTTCTTGTATGGCTACTCAAATTTTGTTCGACCAGAATTTTTTTTGAGTACTAATGTAAAATATTATGTGTACATGTAGATGTAGACTGTTGAAGGTGACTGACTTTTCATGATTCATTTCCGTTCATGGCAGAGCGACTATTAAAAAATCTGGATATATTGTTGAAGTCTGAAGTGCATGTTGTTCATTAGGGTCAGAAGTTAGGTACATTGAGGTATGGGTACAAAAAAAGTAAAATGAGGGAATTGAATGGATATTATATTTGAAGGGTTGTGTGACACATGGAGAGTCGTTGAGAATTTTCAATTGGTTCAAAGCTGGTTGAAATGTTGGGAACAGGAACTGTCGTTAAACAACAACACAAATAAAATGTTATGACTTTCAAAGTGTTTATGTCCACTCCCGCCTTTCCCTCGTATCTACCAAACCACTAGACTAATTTAAAAATTGCATGGACACATTCAATGCAAAAATATTCACATTCATAAACGCATTCATGTAAGATATATATTTGTACATAGAATGACTATCAAATTAAGGCTGGTCCGATGCAAAAAAAAAAAAAAAAATGAAAGTGAATGCACCCGGTGAAAATATAAACACCAATGTGGGTTTGGTTTTGGTTTTGATGCCTAACATTTGACTGTGGTTTATGGATTGACATGAACTTGTATTTGGACAGTTTAAGTTCCAGCCCCAAAGTCATGGGGGTTTTTTTTAATGCTCGTCCGAGTTCTAACTTCTAACTTCTAACCTCAAGCTTTCAAGTTTTCTCCTATTGCTATAATATTTTATTCTATTTACTGAATTTATGATGGTCATTTCCTTGCAAACAACTTGTACTATAATTTCCTAAAATTCGAATTTTTGAATCCTAAACAACCCACACACGTTTTATGTACAAAAACAAGGCAACAAAAAATTGACTCGTCTTTTGTCCCTTCGTCCATTCAACTTTTTTTGCAGATTTTTGGCGGAAACGGATAGATAAAACTTTACATGCACGTTTTTCTTTTATCACACACATACACAACATTTTCCAGAGTTGCCGATGGGAATGGCGAAAAAATGTTTGTGCATTCTGCACTTATGGAATTGCAAGCATTCAATATTCTACATTGAATGTCCTGGAATGTCAGTGTCGTTCGAGTTTTTACAGGCAGTTGTTCAGAATTCGGGAAATAATTCACGTTTGTTCACGACAATTGTCAATTGGGGAAGTGAAAACTTGTATGCAAAACAAAAAACAACCCAATGCCATTGGACAGTAAAGAGTTGGGTCAATTTGTCAAATATACCTTTGTGGATTCAATCATGTTAATTAAGTACTGCCCTAAAAATAGTTACAAGCAAGCATTTTCCTCGTGCTCATTATAATAATAATAATGACTTGGATTCACAGAGGAGAGAAGCAGGGAAAATACGATAGACGTCAGGGAATAATGAACGTTAAAGGTCCAATTGCTTGAAAGAAATATTTGGCTATTATAAAGTATGGATTTCTTATTTACATAATGCAAATAATTCCTTCGTAATTTGTATACAGAGTACTGTGAAATTCAATGACGGAGAGATGGTATTGAAATAAAAATAGGTGAGTGAAAGAATGGGATAGGAAAAAAAATGGGTGAGCTGTACCTATAGATGTGATGTGAGCTGGGGAACGTGAGTCAAATAAGAAAAAAAACCCAGTTTCTTTTTCAATAGTTCTTTAGTTAGTTCATCATGCGACGAGTAAATAAGGAGTTGGGGGATATAGCGATAGATATACATAGGTACACATGATGACGTGCATAAGTGTACGAGAATAAAAGACGACGGAGAGCGAGAGAGAGAGGAGAGAGAGGAGAGAGAGCGAGAGAGAGAATGTGTACATACAGTTCGGGATTGTCATTAAGTTTGCGTGTGTGTGGTCCTCGAGGGGAGTTATTGATTTCGCCAAATTATTAGTTAGAGTCGCTGCCGGAACTTGACGTGACTTTCATGACTAACTGACTGATGTCTCGTCTACCAACATTGCATTACAAAATAGTTTCTTACCCAACTATGTACAACCATTTACTCTCTCACTCTCTCTTTCTCTCTCTCTCACACACACACTCATACATAAATACTATGTATTATACATAGTCTACAGAGCATTCTCCAACATTTCTCTCTTCACTCTGGTTTTTTTTCTATTTTCCTCCAGAGTTAACGTTCACGTTGTTGTCAGCCCGTCATTCTCTCGCGCGCTCTATCTCTCTTTCTCTTTCTACTTCCCAATTTTTTTTTACTTTGTATTTTATAGCTGTAGCTTTGAGCTCAATTTCTTATCGTAAAAGAAATTTGCTGTACTATACAAAATGCATATTCCACGAATTTGTGTACACCCGACTAAGATAATGTGACTTTTATCCTATAAAATGTATACTGTAGAGTGTATAGACTAACTAAGCAGTTGCATCCGTTTGATGGCATATCATTTGAATCCAAAGAATGAGAATGAGAAACGCAACGTATAACAAAAAGTTGTGTTAAAATGAGAATGAATTGAAAAAATCATGGGTATTGACTTGGAAAGTAGAGAAAAAAAGTCCAGTATATGCATTTCCCCTTACATATAAGTTTTGCCCTTTGCTTCATGGACTTGACTCAAATTCGTATCTTTTACAGAACAGAACAGAACCGAGCTTGCTCGCGTGCTCGCTCGGAACTCGCAATCTCTCTCTCTCTGTATAAATTGCTTTTCCGAGGTTTCCGCCACAATCATGCAAACCTAATTAAAAGCTCAATTTGTGGAATAATTTTCTCGGGGATTCCATCCCTTTCAACTTTCAATATAGAACAGACCAAAACTTACTGAACAACAGAATGCGTCCCAATTAAATCAAATCAAATCATATGATAAGTAGTAAACCTTCTTTAATCCAGAATATTCAAATCAAATCAAAATCAAAAAAAAATCTTATTCCATTAACCATGCATCATCAGTTTACAATTTCATCTCTTCTGCATATGCATATGCAGATGCGGATGCAGATATTTCTCTTTGAAACTCGTCTGTTTTTTAACTGAATTGGGAGGAGGTTGAACGTCGAACGTCGAACGTCGAACGTGGAACAAGGAGGAAATTGTCTTACAGGAGTAGAGTCATAAACTAAATGGAAAATTAGCTCTATACGGGAATTTCCCAAGTCAAGTTTAACTCCCACTCACGTCGTATTTTTCGGTATTTATAACTCGTCTTCATCTCACTCTCCCTCACTTGTTTTTCCTCCAGCCAGTGTTTTTTCTTCATCTTCTTCGTCGTCCTCGTCGTCGTCGTCGTCGTCGTCACCCTTTCATGTAGTGTAAAATGTAGATCCACATCATTATCGCATAGCAGAGATAGAGCAGAGTCGATAGAGGGATCATTCCCTTATTGGCATTGGTAGTCATTACAGGAATCAATAACAAGCCAAAAGTAACTCGCATGTCTTTTCTCCCCCCATGACAGTCCCTGACTCTAAAACTAATTCATGAGTCACCCCTTTTTTTTGTGGAGTCGGAGGGAAGAGGGTGAAGGATATCTGTAGCAAGAGGAAGAGAAGGAAGAGGACCAGCACCTAGGACATTGTCATTAACAATGAAAATCCCCACAAACATCCATGTCTAATACTTTTGTCACATCTGATCATGACAATGACAATCAGTGGAGTTGCAACGAGTTTCTCCCTTGTCTGTCCTAAAAACGGTGAATGTGTCAGTGCGGGAATCTCGACAATGTCTGTCGCATCGCTCTCTCTCTCTCTTTCTCTTGGTATATGGAGAATTCATAGAGGATATGGAAAGTGACTTTATTTGAAGAACAGACAGAATCTCCCACAATAACGAGCAGAATATTCAATAGAGCGATATGAGAAAAAAAGAAGGGTTGTAGCTTTCGTCCGTGTTCTTGTTCTCTCTCGGGCTCTCTTGGGCTCTTTCTTTCGACGATGGTACATGGTATTTTTCCTTGGGTTACCAGAGCAAACGCAAACGACGTGAACGTGAAATATGTTGGCATTGGAATGAGGGAGCAGATAGCGACAATTTGTCTAAGCTCGCTAGCATAATGGATAGTAAAAGTCTTTGTGCATTTATGAGCTTGTTCAATTGAGTTGGGAATGGAATAACGCACATACTCATTACATTACACACATGGAGCATATCGAATGCATGTTTGTTGTTGCCTAGGCCAGTGACATACGAGACGCTTTTTCCCCAATTGTACAGATACAATAGGAAGGGTTATAGCGATAGAGATACATCGAGTTTGCAAGAGAGGGAGAACCGAAAAAATTTCATTTCATTCCTCACTCAACGTTGGAACGGTTCAACGTTCCGGGCAAAGAAAAGAAGATCCACCATGGAAATTCCAATGAAACTAATTATTTCCATTCTCCGCTTCTGTTGAATGTTAATTGGTAATCCCTTACATATTTCTCTACTCATCTCATATCTCACAATGTCCCATGTCATGTCGAAATTCAACATCGCTCCTCAATGCAAATGCAGACAATGTTAGAGGACGGATATTAAAATTCATCTTGCAGATATTCTCAGTTGCGACATTCCTTACGATTTGTTTTTTGCCTTTAAATCTTGTCATTTTGCATAGTGCAGTGCTAAATCTGCATCCCAGAATTTCCTACTTTCATCAAATTTACAGATATTACAATAAAAATACAAGATATAATACAGAATACTGAGAACCGGAATCATACAAGACATTTTTTTACGAAGTTTGGGCATGGAAATTTAGTAATTTACTTTCCAAAAGCAAAAAGGGGGGATTTGGAAAGCCTGGAGAGCTTTGGAGTTTGTTTACGAAATAAAAGGAGAGAAAATAGAGATTTTCGGGGGGGATTGAAAATAATTATTGAATCACGCTCGGGATTTTGTTTAATTTGATGAGACTTTGTGTGTGTGTGTGTGTGTGAATGTAGCTGTAGCTGTGTAGACTACAAGAGAAAAAAAGAAGTAAAGATTCTTGAAAGAAAGTGTAAATTGACTTGAAACTCCAAACTAGTTTCTAAATTCGTTAGCATAATTATCTGAGTGGAAGGAAGAAGATGAAGAGGAAGATGCAGGAGAGAGGAACAGATGCGAGGGAGAGAGAGAGAGAGTTGAGTTGAGTTGAGGCAGATTACTGGGGCGAAAATAAATTGCGTACACGCTACAACATACAGCCAGTTAGACTTCACTTATTATTATGAGTAAAAGACTGATTAGTTGTGTTTCTTTTTAGCTCGAGCAATGTCACTTACAAGTAGACTACTCGACTCTCTCTCTCTCTTTCCCTCTCTCATCCCTTGTAAAACTTGCTCAACAGTCTTCTCAAGGAAACACTGTATTATTCTACGACTTTCCATCTTCTTCTTCTTGTCATCCTCCCTATGTTTTGTATGGGACATACGTATGTATAAAGATAGGCATGTTGCTCTCTCTCTCTCTATCTCTCTCTCCTTCCGCTAATTTTCTGTATTATTACTAGCTCGTCGTCTCCCTTCCCTTCCATAAAAACTCACACTCCAGAGGAAAAGCAGCTGAGAATGTAATATAATGTAATGTGAAGGATCTTAAATTCAACGCCGGATTTTGGAATCCTTGTGAAATTCCACCAGAAGAAACTACAAGTCTCAAATTAAAAGTTAACAACTTGACAGAATTAGCATAATTTTAATTATGTCAATAGGAAATTGAATTCCAATTCTCTTCTTCTTCTTCATCCTCCCATTTAGTTTATAATTATAATAATCAAGTTAACGCTTAGACTTGGAAACGAGAACAAACTGCTGTCAATTCTCCATTCTCAAATTATCCAACCGATTTTCTGTACGAATAGTTGCCGTCTTCACAGAGTCTTTTCCTTTTCCTTTTCCTTTTCCTCTTTCTCATTCTCCTTCAAATTCAAATTCAACTTCCTTTTCCCAATCTACACAATACAATCGTGTAATGAATAGATTTCCTTGATTTTTCCTCGCTTTCTATACCTTTGAACAATGAGATGAGGCTCATAAAAGCCTCATAGAAAAAACATTAAATTTGCCAATAGTAGAAAATGATGAAGAAAAATGAGAGAGTTTCTGTGGGAGTCCAAATGTTGCGTGAATCCTGTCCCATGAAAGTGCCTCTAAAGAAACTATTAACACCAACAGCTCGGATTTTATGTGTGTCAGTAATGTAATGTGTGAGAGAAAGAGAGTCAAAAGGAAATGATACACAGACTGTGTGATTGTGTGTGTGTACAAGGCTCTTGCAAAAACAACATATGACTTTCATTTCAAACCCATTTTCTATCATACATATAAATACAATGCCTGTGTGTGTGCAGTTTGCTGTAAGTACACAAAGGATACAATCTTGTTGAAATACATCTAGCTAGAGAAAATTTAGCTGTATATGATATAGCCCAGCGATTCAGCTGTGTGGAAACCTCACAGGAAATGTGAGTTAGTGGAGATTGTGCGTGTGTGTTTGAATTCAATATAAATTTCTGTTTTTCTTTTTCCTTTTTCCACCGTCTCTCGGTGTTTTGTGTGTGTGTGTGAAAATATCAATGTACACAGGGAAATCGAAATGAGGAATGAGAGTGAAGAAAATGGGCAAGAGAGAGAGAGAGAGAGAGAGAGAGAGAGAGAGAGAGAAAGTTGGGTGAAAAATGTCTTGCCAAGGAACAATAAGGACAACAAGCAACTTGATGTAGCTGTAGATGTTGAGTGTCGAGTGTTGAGCGTTGAGAGTGGAGGGTGATGAAAGGGAAATGCCCAAAAATTCTCAGCATTTTCTCTAATGGCTTGAATTATTGACACATTTAAACTTGATTCCGTCCAACTTGTCTCTTTTTATTGAATCTTTTCCCAGAGAATACATATATGATATGACGATATGAGTAGTACTTAGTATATAGTATAATAGTATGTGGGTGGATCTATAGATAGCTATGACTTTCTATCAAACGAATACATAATATGCATCCGGATCCAAAACTACATGGGAAATTGATATAGTGACTACTGACTACTGACTAAGCTCATGTATGTAATCTAATGTACTTTCACTTCCGTCCATGGACTCGAGACACAAGAAGGTAAGGAAAACTATAGTGAAAATCTCCGGATATTGATTCATTACTCCCATACTCCTTCACATGTAATAAAATACTTCAACTTCGTAGGTGTGTACAACCTATATAATACTATATACGTATATACTGTATATGTGTGTGTATGTATTGGGTCTGAGAATGGAATCTCAACTACTTAAGGTCGTGTAATGATGAAGAGGACGTGTCAACGACGTTTTCTCTCTCCTCAAGTCACGTCCCAACACGTCGTCTATCTTCATACAAATTGACAAGCTGTACTAACTACTAACTACTTTCACTCTCCCTCACTCACTATTTCACTGTAGCTTTCTCCAGGAAACTTTTAGCATGTCTGACAAAATTTTGCAAATGCAAATGTCCTCCTTTACCATCTGAATTCCTTTGCCATACTTTATGAAATGCACAAGATTCACATTCCCATTTCTATATGCAATATATGAAATATGATCCCAGTATTCTTGTGGCAAATACAAATGCGGAATTTTTCAACTCCAGTAAGTTGTAAATACTGTACGTACCATTCAAAATCCAAAGGCAAAAACTCCATCAACGTCCTGAATATAAAGATATGACGTCAAGAAAAAAGAAAGTTACCTGAAAATCATACAAAAAAACAACACATTTATATTAACACACTTTGTTCGCATTGACATTCATTTGACTTTGACTGTGGAGAATCCAAAAAAGATTTGCCCAGAAATATTGAACGTACACAGATGAAAA
The DNA here is from genome assembly GCA_034699125.1 of Gisinianus flammeolus. Classification (NCBI taxonomy): domain Eukaryota; kingdom Metazoa; phylum Arthropoda; class Collembola; order Symphypleona; family Katiannidae; genus Gisinianus; species Gisinianus flammeolus. Next base: position 35,546 of record JAIUND010000071.1, on the reverse strand, counting down.
AGAAAATTAAGGTATTTAATATGGAAAATGGACACGTGCGGAATATTCCCCTGATTATTTTGGAGAGAATTTGTGTGTACAGTTTACTAATTCCCAACAAAAAGAATTGATCAGTTGAGCTGGAGGAACGAAAATTAATGGATAACTCAATATTGAGACTATCCGAAAGTCCTTCCGATTAGTGTAAACAAAGAGTAAAAACAAACACAAACTGAGCGACGTACTAACTAGAAAAAAACATGAGTTAATCAGAAACATTAGTTTGACTCGAGCTTTTTTTTTTTATTAAGCTCATCGTCAGAATATTTGGGGAAAACCCAGATATAAAATTTGAAATTTGTATGATATTGTTGTTTCAAGTCTGTCGAATTCGTTGGGGAACTGCAACTAAATACACACACATATACATATAAAAAGATGGAAAGTACATACAAAATAAACTAACAAACTACTACAAACTGTCTGTCTGTTGTAACTAACTGGAAAACTTGAAAACGCAAGTTTTTATCTCTGTACATGTACATATACAAACAAACAGACACACTTCCTGGGGAAAGCCTACAGACAACTAATTGTGTTGATGAGCCTGAGTTGTCCCGAATAAGGGAAATCATTGCAGATCTCACGCATCGATGAAGTTACAATTTACCAACCATTTGAAAGAGAAAGACGCTTCCGAATAAACAGCCGAGAACAACGTACACACCGACACACACACACACATACACACTGAGTAAAGTGAGAGCGGAACTGTTGGCCAAGTCGCACGTGCCCCATAATGAAAATGCTTCCAGCCATGTATTTGATGAACAAATGCATTTCCCAACAACAAACTCTCTCTCCTCTCTGACAATGTTGACTTTCTTCATGTTCCATCTAAGTAAGCATCCCCCCTTTTCTACTAGCTATTTCCATGAATACCACACAGACACTCACTTCAATTCATGAAGGCAATGGCAATGTCATGACAACCATATAAGTTCTTGTCCCTAAAATATTCTGCCTGTTTCATTTCCGATCAAATTCTTGATGAATTATATCCTTTGCCAAAAAACAAAAAAGTCTGGATCGGGAATTGAACTCAGTTATGGGAAATCTTTGCACTTTCCAGCTCTCCAGGTCAAAAAACTCTACCGAACATAAACTTGACAAATCGGTCCATTTATAATACACATGTATTCAAATCCATCTTTATCTGTATCTGTAATTTGTAATTTGTAAAGAATTTCCGACATCCCGAATGTCGGACAGACTTTTTTTTGGATCTCCATCTCAATATTGAGTGTACGTACATACAAACAGTAAAAATTGTGCGTGCAAAAAAAAACATGTCTATACATGGAAGAGGCATTCAAGCAGATAAACTCGGTACACTCCAACTAGGAGGAGCAATATGAAGGATTACAGTCAAGTTTGTATAAGTACTATTTTGGACAGTAAGGTAATTCATCATTGAGCTTATGGCTTGTTGTATTTGATTATCATTACAATCAGTTTCAGAAGCTTGGAATAAAATGAACATGGCTCAAATCGTATGTACAGACAATTCTTTCACTCGCGTGTTTGTATTTGTGTTTTTTTTCATGAGCATGTTCAAAAAAAACCATGCAAAAAGGACCTCAAAGGATTCCAGCTAAGTTATTTCTATATAAGAAACCTCAGCTGAAACTATCTGTAGAAGGGAAACCCGAAGAGTTGGAATATGTAATAATTTAAAGATCAATGGCCTATATTTGGAATTCAGACTTCTCCCCCGTTTTTACTGATATGCAAAGGTAAGTTTAGTGCCTGTATGGATTTATATACATAGCCACAGTCGATCTATTCTATAGCTTTTCCCTTTGGTTCTTTTTAGGAACAGAACAGGAGATATAGAGATAGAGATAAAAATTGGCTTTGGCTCTAATTCCAGTACCTTGCTTTAGCTCCAGTGGAGCTGCTCCACACACTCCATGTCAATAATCCTTCCTTGGGAAAGGAAATGTATAAAAATGCTTAGAAGACCAAAGAAAAAAATTCATACATCACCGAATTTTTCCGCTTTCCAAAAATTCAAGGAATATTTTCCCTTTCCTTTTCTCTCTTTCATGGCTTTTTTCTTCCTTTTTTTCTTTTTTTTTTTTGGTTTCGGGATTTGCAGAAGAAAAGAAACGTGGAGCGTCTGCTTCTACTTATTGATTTATCTTTCTGTATGCATATCTGAACATTCTATTAGTGAAGGACGAAAGTGAAACGAATAAGAGCAAAAAAAATACACAAAAACCCTCAAATACGAATAAAATAAAATGAATTGCTCTCCAATCCCCGTTTGATTTGAGCTTGTTTACGTTTCTCACAGAGTTATGAATGGGAAAATGAGATGCGGAAGCGTAAACCAAAAACCACGAGAGATTTCCCACTTCCTCAAAATCCAAATAATATTCCTGATTAATGTGCACACCCCCAAAGCTTTTATTTTAATTTAATGTAATTGCACTCATTCATTCACTGGAGTGGAATGTGCATGCATGTGTATTGTGTACCATCATTGGGAGGTTTTTGATTGAGAGGGAAATCTATGGATTTATTCCGGATTTTGTGTTTGATTTAGTTTAGTTGAATATCCCGAAAATCCAGGAGGTTGAGTCTTCAAGTCCATCTTTCCACTCTTTCACTCCTTGTTTACTCACCAGAGCAGCTAATAATACTCGCAATTCGCATTTTAAATTTGAGCGAGATGGACAGGAGAGTGTTGGCCTATATATTCTCTAGATTCTAGAATATATACCAGAGAATAGATAATCCAGGCTGGCTTTACTTTGTACATGCCAAGTGCCAAGTGTGCCGAGTGCAGGATTCGGTACTGACAAAAGGAAGTCTGTCCCGTGGGACCATCTCTCTGGTTTTCCCTTTTCATTCTATTCAACTGTATCTGTATGCATTTGGAAGTTGGAGCAAGCAGAGACTACTCGTCCTATTCTCATCTCTCTCTCTCTCTGTCTCTCTTCGCTCTCTCTCTCTCTGCCATTTCCCGGACGAACACACGACACATTCATTTCTGATGACTTCACACACATCCAAACACATGGACAGACAATTCCGCCTAATAGCATATTCCTATTTCATATTCCACATGGAGATGGAGAGACTCTGAGTCTGTAAATGAAGGAAAACGGTCGAGGTGTTTTTCTCTCTCTCTGTGGCAAAGACAAAACTCATCCAACTCGCTTGTTTTTGTCAAGGAAAAGCAAAAGGAGAGCCAGTTACATACATCCGGCTGTCTCGTTTCTCCTTCCCCAATCCCTACAACATCTGCATACGTAATTAGTGATCAAGACAAATTGCTAATCGATATATTTCATCCTCTTTCCCATTCTCCAGGTTTACTTCCCCCACCGTTTCTTTTGTACTCGTCATATAGTGGTGGAGGAGGAGGAGGAGGAAGGGAAATTAATAAAACTTCTTGTGGCCCAGTTTCCATATCGTACGATATAATACTTATATGAATTTTTTTAGAGAGTTCTCTTTCAATTAGGGTGACAAGATGGTCAGTTTCCCCAGGTTTTTGTGGGATTTGTGCATTTGAAAACTGTGGGGATTTCCAGTTGCAGTTGTAGGTTACAGAATATGGAGAAAAAGAGAGAGAGAGGTAGCTGTAAAAGTGGGGAAACTAAATATGACGTCTTAAAAAGGAGCTGAATATTGACATTAACTGAAATAAACATCAAAACGTTCTTTGCTCATAAGAGAGAAAAAAATTGTCTTGGTAAGAGAATAAGCAATGAAAAAATAATGAAATATTCTGACAGCGTTGCCACAAAACTCTTTAATCGATTGTCTCTGATTTCACACATTGACTTATAATATATGGTCATGTGAGTGAGAGTGAGAGAGAAAGAGAAGGAGAGAGAGAAAGAGAGAGAAAGAGTGAGCTCTGGAGGGAAAATATTCCATCTTAAGTGATCCACTAAAAATTCTTCTCGGCTTTCAACTTTTCTCGGGGCAAGAATATCAAACTCCCTTTCATTCACACATTGCGCTCGAGACTCGAGACAAGAAACCGACGCCCCACCATTTGCATATACATAATACATGCTCACGTATGAAATTCTTTCCAACTGATTCTCTCTCTCTGTCTCCATCTTTCTCTTCTCTTAGCTCATGTTTCGCTCAACTCTGTACTGATAAACGCGAACAAAGACATGAATTCAAAGCTGTTTCACGTTTTTATTTTATTTATCATTGGCACACTACACAAACACTCAACCACACACACACTGCATTCTACACATTGTGGCCGTGGCCTTAGATTCTCTTTCTCTGCCTTTCCTCACACCTCATTTAGTCAGTTTCTTAAATATACATTTATCTCCTCTTATAGAAAAACCCCAACAAAGTATAAAGTTTCTTCACATACATTGACGAAAATCGTATGCAATATTGCGCGTGAATTGTATCTAATATTCAACAATTGGTTTGATCTCTTTAAATCTTTTGAATGTTGTTGCTACTAAATATTTAGCTCTATCCAACTATTTTAAACAGATTACCTACAATTAATTAAGCACCTCGAAGACTATTCAAAATGATTTCGAGCTTGAAACTGATTTTATATTGACAAACACAAAATCTATTGAAATTTGAATTTTTGAGCTCAGTTGAGTTCAGTTTTCACTTGTCGGGTTTCTGGCTTCCGGGCGCGTGTACAAAAATATTCAGACTATATTTCGATTCCCGCTGTCATCTTAAGATAGCTTGTGTAGAAATGTTGGCATTAGCTCGGGACGGCTAAAGAACGTTGCAAAGGTTTGGAATCTCATGATGCATATACAACGGAGATAGAGAGAGAGAGAGTGAGACTTTTTGGTGCGATAAGATCTGACTCACGGGTGGAAAACGATTGTAGTTCGCGCATTAAAATGACAAAGGGTGAAAGTTGTGTAGGTGAAATGTACGAGATGAGAAGGTTAGACGATGGAAAAGGAGGATTTTTCCAGACGGAACGAATCTCTTCTACCTTTGAGAAGGAACCCTATGAAAATCCTCCAAGGTATACAAACTACGGATATGTACAGAATCCAGTCGTTTTTCCACAACAGAATATAGAAATCTCATCCTCATATATCCATCCCCCCTCAAAAAAATCCAACCTCCAACTTCCTTGCCATTCAAATCTGAGTTTTGAATCTGAATCATCCGAGAATCTAAATCTTACGTTAGTTTCTCTCTTTTCTCCTCCCCCCCAAAAAAACGTGGACAAAGAACGTAAAAGCGCGGAGTAAATGGTAAATGGAGCTCATTCACATTACACATGGAATTCAAAAGTAGGAAAAGTCCAGATTCCAGTTTTTTTTATCTCACTTCTCCTGGTTGGCTTTAAATATCCCCTCAGATGCCTCAGATCATGTTCCGTCTCGAACTGCTTGAAATCATATATTTCTCAGAGCTTGAGTATAAAAACTGTCCGACATTCTTCAAATTCTCGTACCAAGTTTACGATAATTAATAAAAAGGAATGTGGTTTCATTTTAACTATTCCCTGTGAGCCCTCATTTTCTTCAGACCAAGAAAATCATACGGATGGAAATATGGTTATACTTAATACAAAAAAAATAGTCAAATTTAAGAGAGTAGCAAAAAACGACAGAGAACAATTGACAATTGAGAAGTTGAGGCGTTGATACCAAAGACAAAGATAAAGGCGCAAGTTATACAGAATACAGACTAAAGACTACAATCATTTGGAATAATAAAGAGTCGAGGACGAGTATAACGATTGCAAATAAAATATAATAGAGAAAATTCCGCTTTTTCTATTGACCTAGAAAAAAGGAGGGGGAGGGGGGGAATAAATGAGAGCGAGTTTGGTCTATTGCCACGTCGCGATGACACATTTGAAGATAAGCGATGATGAACCAAAGAGAGAGAGAGAGAAAGAGAGAAAGAGAGAGAGAGAAAGAGAAAAGGAGAAAGAAAAAGATTCAACGAGTTGGAGCTCTACAGACCCAGACAAAACAAGTAGAGAGTGAACGAGCCGAGGCAGAGTAATAGAAGAAGATAAGACCGAGACGAAAGAAAGTCGTTGATGTACAACAACATAAAACTTGCTGAATATATCCTTTTCCCTCTTTACTTTCCCTCCCTTCCATAAACACACACAGGAAGAGAAAGCGAAACAGGGAAAACAGACCAGACAGTGAAACAGGGAAAAAAAAGAAGAAAGAAAAACTCGGGACTACACAAAGTATACAAAACAGAGAAAAGTTGCCATGAGATCGTACTTTCACTTTCCATGCAGACTGACAAAAATACTTGAGACTTTTACACACAGAGGAATTTGCGAATTTTGCAAATGGTAAGTGGAACGACGGAATGTTTTCTATTTACACGAAAAATACTCGGGAGCGGAGACCAAAAAAATAGAAGAAGAAGAAAAGAAAACTCCTTTACTGCATATACACATACACTGTCTCTCTGCAACATGGAGTCATTGGCATTGAAATTGAAATTATTATTGTTGCTATTCTCATAGCAAAAATGGGATTTCCTTTCTCTTCGTATATAGTTTAAACCAAATTCCTTGTGCATTTTCATAGCCCCATTTCCTTGTTCCTCTTTCCAACGTATAACAGTTGAGCGTTGAGCAATGGAAGATACGAATACAAACATTCGAGAATCCACAGTATCCATATTGTGTGGAAAAGAACGGAGAGTGATCTCTCTCATGGAATCTTGGAATTATTGCTGCTGAATATTTTCATTTTCTTATTACACTCATGTTACTGAAATTTGAGATATTTCACACCCACTACAAACCACAAACTACAAACTACAAACCACAAACTACAAACTACAAAACAACATGTGAATGCGTGCAGGAAAATGAATCCTCGACTTATTGTTAGATTTTTCAGTGGAAAAAAACGGGGGAAGGCAAACTATTATAAAATGTATTTCTACTCAAAAACATGAGTATTTTCGTGGGGATCTAAATCCAACAGTATTGGGAACTGAATAGGTTACGGTTTCGGTTTCGGTCACTCGGTTTTTTTGTCCAGTAAAATGTTGTTGTGGTTTGTGTAACATGTGGAGCATATGTATTTCGATTATTTCCTGTTCACATGTGTGTGCGTACACAAGTACACACACACACATGAAGAGAAGAAACTCACACAGTTCCCTCCCAAGTGCCGACAAAACACAAACTGAAGATGAAAAATGAAACGAAAAAAAAATACGATATAAATATTTATGGGTCATTCCCGTAATGTGCGTGTGCTTGTGCGTGTGTGTGTGTGTGTGTGGAAATGTGTGGATTCTTGGCTTCTCAACATCGACACTCTTCAGTCTCCAGTCTTGATTGTACAAGTCAAAGGGATATAAGAAAATGCCTCAGAAATTCCTATACGCAGTGTGGCAATTTCACACTGCTCGTTTTGTTTTTTTTACAGAACCCACAGAGGCTCACCTTCACATTGGCATTGGCTGGGGGACTGAAGACTAGAGCTTTTATGTATGACGAATAAAATGGGACTGTAAAAAAATATATATCCTGGATGATATAAAAATAAAAAGAAGAGCACGACAGAGCAGACCAGACAGACAGACAGACAACAGGACACACGTCTCCTCAAATGGCGAATGGTGAAAAACATCCGATTTGTCTTCCCATATAAACGTCCCATAAAACCATTGGATTTCTCTCTCTCAAAAAAAAAATCAACAATATAAACATATCATATCGATGTAGGAAATCTCAACATAAACAAAAGATGATAGGGAAATCACATTAAATTAAGATGACTCTTCAATTTTCTCCAACAATTTTAAGTTGAGCCTTTGAAAACAAAAATACAGATATAATAAAATTGGTGAGATTTTTTTTCTATTTGAAATTCGAGTTGGGGGTAAGAAAGAAAGTCGTAAATCAGGGTTCGCCTGATTGGATTCCAAGTATTCAGTGAGAAAAAGAGAGCACCAAGTGTGAAGGACCAGACACCAAGAATTCCTCACGTGTAGTAGGAGTGAGCTATTGTTAGCCATGTGATTGGATAAATTGGAGAGCCTGCATTCGTCATGACATGAAGGGACATTTAAAATGACCCATTGATTCAAAACTAAAATATGCTTCGATGAGACAGTTAAAAATTAGAGGTGGGAAATGTGGGGAATTTTTTTTTTTTTTTTGGATTTGTGGAGTGTGTGTGAAGCTTCACACACGGAATTTGGCTAACTGAATCTGAAGAGAGCGAGCTGTGTTGAGAAGAATTTCGGATATTTGAAGTGAAGGTATGCAGATGTGAATGTGAATGAATGTGAGAGGATTCGACCCAAGAAACTCAAACGAGAGTGAAGATGAAGTGCCAAGAAGTTATGATGTGGCTTTTGGCGCAAAGAAACGAGCACAAATTACTGACATTTATTACTTTTATGAGGACATACTTAGCTCAAGTTGGAAGCTCTCTCATCGGACTGATTGTGAGCCGAGTGATAGAGAGAAAGAGAGGTAGAGAGAGAATATATAGAGCTGGGAAATACATAGAAAATTTAGCAAGTGATGTGTGTACGAGTGAAGAGAAGGAAGAAGTAAAGAAATAGAGTAACGAGGATGGGTTTTTCTTTACCCCCATTAAATGTATATAGAGATTGTTACAAGAGGTTCATACATACACATTACACATACATGCATATACATATCGTACAAAACCCTGGTTATTTGGTCCTAGTTGCTAGTTAAACTCATCTGAGGAGTTTAAAGGGAGGCGAAAATAAAGCCGTCTGTCGGGAACTGTCACATCATAAATTTTCCATGGACTAACGAGAATGAGAAGGGACAAGGAATTTGTCAAGGCGTAATCAGTTTAAAATTGGAAACTTGAGAGTCACAGTTAACTTTCTACCGACTATACCGACCTAAAAATGTGGACAGATGCTCTCCGAATGCGAATTCGAATGTCCCCAAAAATATATTGGCTTCTCCCTCTCTTTTCTTTCCTCTTCTTCTTCTTCTCCTCCTCTGGTCCTCACCCTGCTTCATCTTTGTCTTTTCTTTAAGTCTTTTCTTGTTCTTGTTCAAGCTCTCGTGCCATGTCGGTCTTCACCTACAGATAAGAAGCTTGAAATGGGAGAAACGGGAGAAACCTCACCACCCTCATCTTCATCTTCCCAACCATGTCAAAGAACAAAAACCATCTACCATCCCCACACAGTACACACACATCGTGACTCTCTATGAGTGTCCATAGAACACTCATAGTACAAAGTATGTACATACACACTACTCTCCCAATTCTTATAGATATATGTACAAGAGGTATGTGTAGACAAACTAACGAGAGGTAGCATATGTTTCCCTTTCTCTCTCTCTCTCTCTCTCTATTTCTCTCCCTACCAGCTACCTTCCTAAATAATGCTATCAACCATCAACCCTTCCCTTCCCCATCTCTCTCTCTCTCTCTTGTTCTCCATTATAGTTTACCAACTATCTCATATCTCTCCCATTGTACAACTAAATAACAGTTCCCAAACAACATAATACGAAATACAGTGGGGAGATGATGCTCATGCCATATACCACAGGTTTACTCTCTCTCTCTGTCTGTACTTTTCTGCCTGCAGACCATTTTGTCCGTGATCCGATTGTCTTGAGTTCTGAGTCCCGAGTCTGAGGATTCATTACGAAGAACCAAAAGTAAAGCAAAGGGGTTCCGTGTTCAGTTGAACACACACACATGAACTCCAACTCCTTCATCGTATCAAACCCACAACCAAAGTCAAAACAGAAGCCAAAAGCAGCCAACTATATATACATACACAGTAAAATTCGAATTTCCAAAACCCATGGTTGACACACACACACGCAGTTTGGATCAAACAGAAATTTCTGGTGGGGCAATCTTCTTCAATTTGCAATGGAACGGAATCCGAGGATCCGAAATCAGCTGCAGCTTCTTTTATGACTAATATGCACCGTAGATCACCCGCAATCCCTTCGTCTAATTTCCAACTTTCATGTACGTAATAAACTACTCGTTTTTTTTTACATTTTACATTTCACATTTTGCACTTTAATGGAGAAACTCTCTGTACACTTTGGAAAAGTGCGGTGGTAGTTTAGTGTACAGAAAATTAATTTAGGGAATGATATGAAGCTTTTGTAGTGATATTTGATGTGAGCTTGTGTGTGTGTGTGTGATGATGTAGGAAGGGAGTGGGATTAATATTGAGAATGTTCCTACTCATCTTCATTATTTTCCATGTCGTTCCTGTGCAGTTAATGCTCAATGCTAGAATAAGTCTCCCTGACATAACGTACCGGGGATATGACAAAGATGGGAATGGGAAAGCAATGGCAAATAGCAAGGACAACTAGGGTGGAAAGAAAGGACGCGAGAGAGTGGGAAGTACTGTATAGTATGAAGAAGACGAAGAAGAAGAAGAAGAAGAGCATCTGAAAATACTCATTTCCTGTAATTCCATCTACGGTGTGTGGAGTTTGTGCATAGGAAGAGAGTGAGGGAGAGGGAGAGAGGGAAAGGAAGAGAGAGAGAGAGAGAGGCTACATTTGGAATGACTAATATACACTCATTGCTTAGTCTAATAGAGATGAACCGGGCGAAGGCTCATCAGGAGCTTTTCTTCTTTATCTGCGACCTATTTCCCTTCTTCCCTTCCACCACCACCATTCCTTTCTCGGTAATTAATTACAACGTAATTACCTAATGTAGTTCATTATACAGAGCATATTATTCCCAAACCCGTTCTCTCTCTATTCTCGTCTCTACTTTAGTTCACTGGTACTTACTGTACATACGCAAGTAGCAACGGGATTTTCTATATTCTATATATATATTTCCAGGCTGTAATATCTGTAGAAATGGGGGAAAGAGGAGAACGGACGATGAATTAATTATCCACATTTATGTTTCAGATTTAATAACTCGACTCATGACGTGTCCTAATTTTAGTTTAATTAGTTTCTTTGTTCAGCTATGTACGTTCCAGCTCAATCACTGGAAGGACTGGAAATGGAGCAACTAGAGCACATCTACATCTAAATCTAAATCGAAATCTCATCCTTCCTCCTCCAATCCCTATCTTCATCTTTTTCACCATCTGAATCATAATCCCATTCTTATCTTTTATTCAATTCAATCCCAACGAACAAAATTTCTCTGTGTACTCACTACAGAGTATGTACTTACTTACTCTGTATTTATTTACGTGGGAACCTCCGAGTCTTGGAAATCTTGTAAATAATGCTAAGTGAAATAGTTGTAGCACCAATCACCAACCCACCAACCCGCTACTCTTTAGTTTATGATTATGAAATTATAGTGAGACGGAGATTGAGACGTAGGTGAATTCCTCAAATTCAAATGCAAATAAAAACTCGCAATGCATCGTAAAGGGAACTGGAAACTGGAATCTCACTATGAAGTAAAGAGAGAAAGAGAGAGAATTGTGTGTATTTATGAATTATTAGGGGAATCCTCGTCTTCTCTTCCCACTTGAATCTTCAAAGTTCTAATTACCGTATCTTCAAACACACACACACACACACACACACATTTCCGCAGTTTTATTCCCCTGTACTTAATTTTCTACTCGTTGCACCAAAATAACAAGAACAAGAATAAACTGAACTACTCTTCTCCTCCTCGTCTTCTTTTCTCATTTTTATAGTGTCGAGTGCTCACTGTAACAAGTAACAACGCTCAATTACTCAAATATGTACCGTATATGCGTACAGATGTACAGATATACAGGACAGGTAGAGTTTTTTCCCTACAGTGAAGGGAACCTGGGATTTATGTAGGTAAAGTATGTAGGTATATGGTGGATAACATCAATCTCTCTCTCTCTCTCTCTCTCTACAACAGAAAGATTTTCATCAGCCTCGAACGAAACTCAACTGGAAAGTGGAGAAAGAAAATTTGCCAATTGAGTGCCAACACAGACAGAGAGAGGTTCTTAAAAGACGCCTTGGGACTCAGCTGAGAGTCTGAGAGTGGGGATTGTACAGAGAAACATTTTGTACGATTTTCCGCGCCTTTTGTCAAAGGATTAGGGAAAACGCCTAGAGAAAGGCACAACCAAGACAACTTCGCTCTCTCTCTCCATTCTCTATTCTCCGAACACATACACGCATAGGTACATAGGTACAGACATAGCCAAGTTCAAAAGAAAATTCTCCACGTCATGGAAAAAATACAAAAAGTCTCGTACATACTCACCCTATATAAATATAACACATTCTGGAATGGGTGTGCAAACGGAGACACGTACATATGTCCACAGTCCACACTCACACTCACAATTTACTTGTACATCTTTATTTGGTATTCAGACAGCCACGTTTATCCTGTCACTTCTCTCATGCTCCTGCGTCTTGCGTATGTATATATAGTCTCTTCTCCCACTCACTTGTACATCCTACATCTACATCCTATATGCATGTGGTAACAACTCATGACTTAATCAACTGTGATCCCACCGAATTTCCACACTTTCATATCCCGTCATGGAATTTTTGAAATTTGGAATTGGGGATTTGGAGTTTACAGATGCAATCCCGTATTTTTAATAAGCTAATTTACAATTTAGTTCACAGTTAAAATCTAAATTAGCAGGGAAAAGCTTTGTCAAATGTTGACGACTACTAGTTTATTTTCTGTTGAAATTGTAATGAGTAAAAGAATTTCTCCTGGTTCTACAGTACAGATGCAGATGAGGATCCGCACATTTACCTCCACGGTTTAGCATTAAATTGTGTTGCAATTGGAGAGGAAATGGGAAATAGGAAATAGACAGAGAAAATGAGATGGAAATGCTGATTTGAGTGTAAACAGAGGAAAACTTGTATTTATATTCAATGTGGAAAGCTACAGTCACTCGATACAATTCCAGTGTACTACTATACAGGATCTTAGTAGGACGTCCACAATTTAAATTATTCTCTCTCTCTCTCTCTCTCTCTCTCTCCCTTTCCCTCTCTCTCTCTCTCTCCCTCTCCCTTTCCCTCTCTCTCTCTCTCTCCAATTCAAATGCAATGTTACAGGAGAGAGAAAACGGCTGCCACAAGCTATGTCAACGACAAAATACGGATGATGTATATACAAGTGAATGAATGAATGTAAAGCTATGCAAGCAAGATAATTTCCAATCAAATCCCTGGCCAAATAAGCCAGTGAGTGGTGGTGAGTAACAGAGGAAACCGAAAACATCGAGAGATTTACAACTAAACTAATACACACAGATTTTTGTTTGGACACCTTATTTGTGGACTCTCTCCCTCTCTCTCTCTATGCTTTTCAGCCATCTGTATCAGAGTTACACTGTAAACTACATTCACGGACAATGTCTTCATGCTGTTCCTCTTGTAAATCTCTCGAAAGAATCAAATTCAATTACTCTAAATATTCAAGTGTGAATAAGTGACTGCAGTACAATTATTTATCAAAACTCAACAATGAACTACGCTACGTTTCTATTTCTATATCTTATATGCATGATTCACGAAATCAGGAATTTCTACGTAGAAATTAAGCTGTACATATTATAAAAACCAAAACCAAAGTGTTGATTTATCCACGAGCAAGTTGTGATTTTCAAGTTTAGATTCCAATTTGAATTATTTGGATTCCAGTTTCCAGACTCTACGACATACAACACTGAAGTAAGAACATGTATTTCGTATGTCATTGGTGTACAGAGAAAAGGGAGGATTCAGAGATTCAGACAAAGGAGAAGTTGTCGGCTATCATGATTTCTATTTTATATAGGTACATATACTTTATTATACTGTGTGTGCACGGCTAACGGAATGAATTTAACGGAGGACCGCAAACTATCTATATGTACGGTATGTATAACAGAACCATTCAGTCCAATCTCTCTATATATATAGATACTCTCCCCTGTCCTCACAAACAGATACATCAATTGTCTGTCTATCTCTCTCTCTCTCTTCGTCTCTACAATATATTTATATGTGTATATGTGTGAGTTCTTTTTATACTTGCCAGTTTCCCACCCGCAGCCAAGTGTGGAAATTGTTTTATGGCAAAATCCATCAGCTTCGTTACACACTTTTCCCGCATGGTTGATTTTCATTTGATAGATTTCGATAGTCGCTCGTAGCTACGCCGTCTCTCTCTCTCTCTCCTCTCTTTTCCCTCTCAAACTCAACTGTCCAAGCACTCATCTTTCAATATAGTGCAAGTAAATATACAGATCTATGATATTCCTTCCGAGTTTTTTGGTTTTTGGTTTTTGGGTTTTGAGGTTCCACCGAGTCTGAATGTTTACAATTGAAAAATCCCAGTGTGTCTACACACTGACAGATGAGGAATTGAGAAGTGAAACATTTCCTCATGGAGCATGGAAAACCCCAACTTGAACTCATTCCCTGTGTTCTCATCAAAGATTAGACAAGTGGAAAAAAAACCGAGGGAAGAATAAGGGAATAAAGAGTGAGCGAGGGGTGCTTAATACGATTTAAAACTATTCACCGGAATCCCCATCAAGTCTTTCAATTTCCCTCCCACCAGCATCCCCAACAAAAATACATAACATAACAACATTTTTGTCGGGTAGTAGTAAAAAACCGAGAAAAGTGTTGTCTTCAGAGTGTACGAGGGAAATATCCGTAGAATAGAAGGCTTTTTCATGGGTGTATTTTCATATGGTATGTATTCATATATGGCGGGATGTGGTGTGGAGATGTGAAGATGTAAAGATGTGTGAAGGGAGCCGTCAAGCTTCCAGGCAAATCACAGAATGAATTTAATAGTTGGTTTCCCTTGAACAGTTGGGGTGAAGAGCGTGAAAGCGTATGAACATTTATCTTCATAACAACTATGGAACAAGGAAAAAGAAGACGGACGTCCATTGTCGATTTTTGATTGTTGATTGTCGATGCTCGATGCCAATTCCAGTAGAGCAATTTTTAAATAAAAAAATCCGAGTTTCCCAGCTTTGGAGCTGTGGCAATCTTTTTTACTGGTTTACTGAGAGAAAAACAGGGAGTAAAAACGTAAAACATATACCATATGAGGATTTCTATAGGGAAATATGTACATGTTTCCTCATGATTGCTTTACCGTATACGAATCGTATCGTATTGTATCGTAAATTGGATTACATTTGTGGAAGATGAGAAATCTACACGCGGAGGAACAAACAAAAGGTTCGGAATGACTTTTGTAAAATTAGATGGGTAATTTGATTATGAAGGTGGAACTCACAGTCAGAATTGCATTTGTATCTGTATCTGTATTTTTTTGTATTTGTATTTGTTGGTATGTACGATATTTGGTTTGGATATCTATTTGGGGAAAATCCTATTTTGGGCCAAACAAACAAAAATGAAGAAGGGAATTGTGTTCTGGATGAAAAAAGAATGATGGACTTGACCATGTCATTAGTGGTGATTAAGTTTCCAAGAGTGGGAGAAATAAAAAGAAATTCTTGTCAAGTGGAAGTGGAAGTGGGAAATGGTGGGAGAAATATTGGGAGCCAACAAACCCCTATTTTTAGTCACAGATTCTTCATCATTCCTATTTTCGTTAGACCTATCTCTGATGAACACCAACCTTTTCTCTTGACGACTGTGGGGATCTTTTCTTCTCCTCTCCTTCTCCTTTTCCTTTCCTTTCCTTCCTGAAATGCGCTCTTCCACTAATGACCTGACCTGACTTCTGTCAATTCGGATTCCCTCGTAAATCGTTCTTATTTGGTAATCAAGCTCGGATCTCTCGAATCTCGAGTCACCTCATTACGGATTAGGGGTACACTTTGGGCTTTTGGCTCACTGCAGAATTACCAACTTTAATTTGAACCAAAACTCGTCGTTCATTTCTCTCTCTTTCTCTCCCTCTCTTTTGCTCCGGCTCTAGAATTTTCTCAAATAAACTTTCGGTCAAAATAGAAATAAAAAGAAAGGAAATATCAAAAATCAATAGGCCTTCGGGGATACAAATGAACTACTCCATAAAAATACAAGGAAATTCTGATATCAAAATCTTAACTTGACGGGGGAAAAGGAAGAAAAAAACGACTTCTCAACTCCCAAATTCCAAACTCCAAACTCAAATGTCACATTCAATTCATAACCTAAATTGATAATACTTAATAATGAAAAGACAGGGGAAAGGGAATGAATTCTACAGACCCATTTTATATTATTACTTTTCCCTCGAATAAAATATCATTACGTCTTTTGAATGTACGAGTATCAAAAATTGTTTTGGAAAGGAAAATGAGGAAAATCCTTCGTCTTCTTCTCATGTGTACCAATACGATGTATACGATACGAAGCTCTTTTTTAGCATGTACAAAGTCCAATTAATACCTCAATAATTGGCTAATAGAAAATTCAGGAATAATTCCTGCCATTGCCAAACCAAACAATTTTATTTCATTGTACGTTTACATGCAAATTGAGAATGGGAGACACACAAATCCGCTTTCGTTCCTTTTCAATTTTCCATTTCCCATCAGGCTCCAAAAGAAACGGCTGCTTGCATGTACAAAGTACAAAGGGAAAAGAAAAGCAAGCTCTGAACATCACACTCTGTTATGCACATGTTATACGATATTCGTGTGGAGTTTGGAGAGTTTGAAGAAACTTCCAGTTGAATTTCCCCTTTATCTGTGGAGAGAACGTGCAATCTTTATGAGAGCTCAACGAGTCATTTGATCTTCTTTCCATTCACATTTGTCCGCATTTGGAACGGCAATTCGCCTTCACATTTGAATTCGCGCAAAGCTTCTCTCCTCTCTCTCTTCTCCCGTTTTTATGCTACACTCAGCCCAGTACCTTGCAGATCTAGAAATCTGGAGTTTCTACAGTCAAAAGTAGTGTCAAAGTAGAGATAGAGAGAGAGACTTTCCTTACTCGTTTTTCTCCGAGAATATATACATGGAAATGGAAAGGGAAATAGAAATGGAAAATACAGAAGCTCCGTTCCATCAACTGATGTGAAGCTGTGAGTCGTCAATAGTCATTCATCCTTCTTCTCCTTCTTCTCTTTCTTTCTTCCAGTCCCAAGTTTGGCCTTTACCATGGACAATTAACCATTTGAATTGAGAACACATATACGTAGACATACACACTTTCGCTCGCTCGCTTACTTTTACTTTTCATGTTACAGTCGAGTATGTACTTGGGAAATCCCCAAGTCGTCAAATCCAAGGAGGATACCAACTGAAACTGGGAAATAGGTACAAGTCTTTATTTTCAATCGTCGGAATCTGTCCGTTAGCCCTTTTTTTAAAAGTAGGAACTCGAGTCTATCCATTGCGGAAAACAATTTGAGTGTTTTTCAACTCTTTCTCTTGTTTTGATTCTGGTTCTGGTTCTGTTTCTATTTCTGCAAAACAATTTCATTAGAGTTCCCGTTTTACTTCCTCCTTTTCTCTCTCTCACTCTCGCTCTCTCGCTCTCTCTCTCTCTCTGGTGAGATGACAAAACGAGAGAACATAAACAAACAGAGAGAAAGAGAAACACGCACACGAAATCCAGAGCACGAGAAACATCTAAAGAATTTATTGCTACAAAAGAAAAATTCACGATACGCACTTTATTTTTTCTTGGTGGTTCGCCCCGGCGGCTTTTGGATTGCGGCCTCTGGATGATCTTAGACTGACAACACAAAACAAAGTCATCTCTCTCTCTAAACAAAATCAGTGGAACTGCGGACCACGAAAACCACCAAACCTTTGCCCTATTTTTTTTATCACATTTCAACTAAATCCCAAGTTATTTTTTTTTCGCAGTTATTCTTTGTCTTTTGTCGTTTCCTCGATAGTCAATTTTGTAGGCTATTTAGTTTTTACAAATTTTTAGGAATTTCCTAAAACTTGTTAATTGTACCTAAACAGAAAAAAAGCAACAACTCTTTTTGTATTCCCAGTGAATTCAAATCCAAGTTCGGCTCTCTCATTTCGAAACTTTTATTGGTATAGCTTTGACTTTAAACCAATTCAAACTTACAACTTGTTTTACTCCCTCTCCAAACAGATTTAGCGTTTAGCATTGTCGTAATGATTGTAATGTAAAAAAAAAACAAATTGAATGATAAGTACAAAAGGAGGCTGAGCAATTCTCCCTAAATGACAATGTAAAACCAACAAGGAGAATCTCTCTTTCACACCGTGTAGGACAAGTGAATGTAAAATATTCAAAAGTTTGAGCATTTGGGGATTTGGACTATGCACAAAATATCCGCATCCCAATCTGAAACTGACTGAATGCATATCGTATATATTGCCATATCGAGAATGAAAAAAAGGGAGAAAAAAAACTCAAAACTTTTTTCCATTATGATAGAAAACGTGCAATTGGATCAACACATAAAATACTCTAATCGGGCTTTTCCTACAACTTGATCCTTTTCCTTTTCTATACTTCAGATATAAAACTCTCTCTCTCTCTCTCCCTCTTTTGCTCCAACTCTACAAGGATGAGAATAAGAAGTTGAAGGCTGAGTAGCATAAAACTCGATTAGGAAATTTTTCCCATTGTACTTTCTAATGCGGTCGTAGAAGGAGTTTCGGAAGAACTATATGTAGAGGAAAAGAAGAGAAGAAGAAGATTCTACTTGTACTCGTCAATCCTCGCATAACCATTAGACGGAGTAACTACAGAATCTTTCCGCTATCGTTTCCCCACTTTTTTCTCCTTCTCCTCCAGGACTTTGCATCTCTCTTTTTCTCTCCCTCTCCGTTTGCAAACCTAATTGTGTGCTTCCTCAGCAAAGGACATGTAGAATTTCTACATCTCGCTCTCACACAGAGAGCCCACTGCCCGCTCCTCTTACACACTTTTACTCACAGTAAAACATTTTTTTTATGGCCATTCTCGTAATCTGATCCCAGTTTATTTCCATAAGAACACTTAATGTGCAAAATGAAGCGAGTCAAATCTGAAATCTTGAAGAGTTCTCAATCCAACCAATCCAAATGACATCCACGAGAGAGAGAAGTTCAAAAGAGAGTCCAGGTCTTCATACTCCACTTTATGCACTTGCCGTCATCATCATCATCAATATCATCATAAAAGTCATGATTTGACGGGTCACGGGGGGGGGGGGAATCCTTCAAAGGTTTTCAGTCATGTACACACGCTTTGTCTGAAAATACACTTGTATCTGTACTTTTGTAATTCTGCAAATCAAAATACATGAAACTCTTCAATCTATTTGATATTTGATATATTCTTGATTATCCCACGAGGATTCTTCTTCATTGGGTCCAGTTTCCATATGTAGACAAAATATATGGAGAATTGTCAGAATGGGGAGCGAAATGAGGTTTACAACAAGCCGTTAGCCGGTAAAACCATTAAAAAGTGGTTTTCTTTCAAAAATAAAAAGAACTGTGATTAAGTAAGTCTTTGGGGCTGGGGAAGCTAAAACTATACACACTTACACACACACACACGCACGAAGGAAAGCAATAGACATAGACATATAGGAATATAACAGTAGAGAGAAAACTCTTATGCCCACTCAACCATTCGTGGCATAATTCAATTGAAGTTTTTTTCCCTTATACTTTGAATCTATCATTAAAAACTTTTTCCCTGATAGTGCACGAGATCGAGAGAGAGAGAAAGTGAGAGGAAGGAACGACAACGACAGTCAATGATATTTTTCCCAAAGAAAAGAAGGCAAAAAAAAAGTAGTAGGAGAGAGAAAAGAGAAGATAGAGGAAAATGGGAGGGAGAGAGACAAACTAAAACTACAAAGAAATATGCACAAATAATAGTTGAGGAGGAAAAAAAAAACTTTGAGTGGAATGGAAGAAAAAAACTTGAACATTATTAAATCCTTTTGCGCCAAAAATCCGGCTTGGAATACAAATACAATTCGCATATTCTGAGGATTCGAATGTTTTTTTTTTTTGTGGGGGGAGAGAATTCGGATTTTCAAGTTTTTTTTATATATTTGGATTGGTAAACAATCCAAATAGAAAACTAACGTGTTGCTGGCTTGATTTATTTCAGAACTACAAAACTACAGAACCACACAACTCAACTTGGAACTAGAACGAGAAGGAAATATAAAGAGATAGAATTTCTAGTTGAGCAAGCATTTTTGTTCGAAACAATTTTACCATGTGATTCATCTTAAATACTTATAGACAAATAGACAAGCATGCATACACTGATGCTATTACCACACAAAATGTATACGTAAAGTCATTAAAACGATTTTAAGTATTTTAACCAATATAATACTAGCAAAATTGCTGAACGGTCCCGATTTCTCCTGCCATATTCTCCATATTCATGATTGTGCAGACTCCACTATAAAAAAAAATAAGGGGGAAATATTCTTTATGAAAATATGAATATGTACTCTTGCAGGGATGTTCATTATTTTCATGCTCACTTAAATATGTATGACTTTAGAACTAATCCCAAGTACAAAAAACCTTTATTTCCTATTCTAATTCCGTACTATTGATCACCAAATATCCGATTTCCCACCATTTTCAGTTTTCATCTCCCTCATTGAACTCCTCACGAAATTGTTTTAGTTTTCCCCTCTTAATTGTGTGCTCAATTCAAAAAATATACTTAATTCGGCGCTGGATTTCTGGATCTTCATTAAAATTATTTATGCCTATCCCCAATTTTTTTAATGCTTGAGTAATTTCTATTCTAAAATGGAATTATTATTTACAAGTCGCAAATAAATATTACAAGCCGACTTTGTGTCCACTTTGTTTGGACATTTAAATAAATAAAATGAGAGCAAAAAATAGAGTCTCTCCTATTGAAATGAACTTGACATGGTGACGTGTGCATGTTTTTTTAATGAAATTCGGTTTTTTTTTTGGTTTTTTTGAGAAAAGTCGATAATTTTGATAATGTAAATAATGCGTTCATGGAGAAAATCCAAGGAATATGAAACCAAGATCTGCTAAGAATAATTATGATATAAGAAGGACCAAAGAAGCTTATTCAAAATTTGAAAGCGAGAGAGAGAATAGGAAACAAGAAGTAAAAGCTGACTTCCATTCAGATTCAGATTCAGTGGTAGGACAAAGCGTTTCAGTCGTCGACAGTTTTTGTAGCCAACTTTGAACAAATACAAATGCAAAATTGAAAGAATAGAGTGAGGAAAAGAGTGAAGAGGAGGAGAAAGACAGAGACAGAGACAGGGAAAGGATGGATAAAAAAAGGAGAGAAAGTAGGAAGGAGAGAGAGAGAGAGTAGATGATTTCAAGCGTGAGGAGGAAACAGAAAATGAGACTGGTGAGAGAAAGTATGTACATTGTACACTGAAGAGAAGAGAGACGGAGAGAGAAAGAGGAAATAGACAAAAAGGGACAAACTTGGAAGGTACTTTTTCCTTTGAAGACCATCACAATCACGACATCATTGGCAAAGGCAAAATTAACGTCAGGGCTTGACTAAGATAGTGCAAATAAGAAAATCCAACCAAGCGTATACGAGAGGCTCAAGCTCAGATTGTGCACCCAAACACTTATTGTCTTCAACAGACTCACACACACGCACACACACACACCCAAAACTCAAAGACTCGACTCAACTCTAACACACACACACAGGTTTCATTCCTTCCCACTCGTCTCTCACTCTCACTCGTCGTTCGTCAAGTACGGAAAAGACGCCCGAGTATTTCACATGATGAGCTCCAACTTCCCAGACACACACACATCCATTCTACATCCATAATCTCGAGTCTACACACTTTTTATGTATGCACTTGTAAGACTGTTTTTTTCTCCTTCGTCTTCGTCTACTTCCACTTCTGCTTCCCCGTCTCCCTCCACAACTCTCTTTCTCTTTCTCCTTCTCTCCCTCTGACTTTCTCTCTGGAATTTTCTCTCGAGAAACTTTCTCTTTCTTTTCAAGGACCTCTCCATGTCACCCACACTGTTTGGCTCCAGGGAAAACAATAGAGTCTTTACATACGAACATATATGTAAGATAGTTCGTGTACGCTTGTGTTTGTACAAATGTTTTATATCCGACCGGTTTTCTCTCTCTCTCTCTTTCTCCTCTTCTTTTTCTCTTTTCACGTTCAAGTTGAAACGTACAGCTTTTTTTTCTCAATTAACAAAATTCTTCAATTCGTTCAACTATAGGTTTTTATTAAATTTCCTACGAAATCCTAAGAGACAAATCCTCAATCTTGAAAGATACTTTCACTCGCTTTAGAATTTAATTTCCTCCTCCATCCGTTCACAATGTACATACAACTGATACAGAGCGTGTGTGTGTGAGTTTGTTTTTTATTAACAGAGGTATTTGAGTGTTGAGTGTTGAGAGAGAGGATTTCATCGTTTCCAAACGTCTCCTCTCATCCTAATATAACGTTTTTCTTTATTCGGATCTCATTACAATTTTATGACAATGCAGATGCACGCTGCACTCTTTAGTAGTAAATATAATTAGAATTTGAATTTAATCCTGTAGAGGAAAACAACGCCAGTAAAATGTATTATTGCTACTGTCACAACTCAAAAGACGTCAAGGCCAAAAACTGTTTAAAATTGCATATTTGATTTGATTCATTTGATGGAGAGTTTTTTAGACGAATTTCTTGTTGACAAGTTGAGTGGATTTCAAGGAAAGGAAAAAAAGAAAGGAAAGTCTCATATGGAATCCCGTTGAGTCCCCCCATTAAACAATGGGATTTGAACATATTGTTTGTGAATTCCGGCAATTTTTTTTAGTTTCACTTCAAATCCGTTGCTCATAAGAATTCCAAAGTGCTTGTGTGTGTGTGTGTGTGTGTGTGTTTTGATACGTTGTGAGTGGAGAGCGCTCATAAATGAGTAGCAGGAAATCCGAGCTGCCTATTGACTCAAATCCAATTTCCAATTTCCACCGAGGAATCAAACCGAAAGAATTCACACCTTTTCCATGTAGTCTGAAGCTTTATAGACTTCCCAGAGAGATCCTCAATCTCTCTCTCTCTCCTCTCGCCTTGGAGTCTTCATATTATTTAGTAACCCAGCCCACCTTTCTCTACATTAAATGTCCATTCTTCCTAACATTCCCGCATCTTATGAGAATTTCCAATCTCCAATCTCAAATCTCGACTTTCAACGCGTATATAAACAAAAGAATCCCCCTTAAAAAAAATCCCCTCCACACACCTTCACAATTTCAATTCCACACACTCGACAATTTATTTGGTGTGTATTTTGAGATTCCTGTCTTAAATCTCAATGTCCTCACATTTCAATGGGGATTCTCAAGTGACGGAAGGAAATCTCTCTCTCACTCTCATGTGAACCATCAAAACTGCTTTAAATTCTCATATGTTTCCCCACATATAGAAATATACACCCCCCCCCCCCCAAATAACAATTTTGAAGATGCTCGAATTCAAATGAAATCATAGTCAACACAAGTTCACTTCATTCCCAATCCTTGCCTCAATTGTTGAATGCTCAAAATCCTCCAGCAATGAAGAAAAATGATGTAGATTTAAAGGAAGACAATAGAGCAAGACCAACTTTGAATTTCAATGACGTGAAATGAAATAAAAGAATTGAAATGGTTCTGCCTCAACCACTTTCACCGTAGCATAGCTAAAGCGTAATACTGTCGTCACCATTTCCACTTTGAATGGCAACTGGCTCTCTGTGTGTGTGGTGTGCGTTTATGTGTGTAGCTACCACCTTGAACCTGTGTGTGTAAGTAAATGATGGCGGTGGTGGACGGTGAGGATTTGTCTATATCTGCCATTTGCTGATCCAACTCCAAGTTTTGTATACACATTTCCATGGAAATCATCCATTGAATTGTGATTCTATTACGGAGGGCAGAGTGTGGCAAAATACGGAGACATACCAAAAACACAGAGACAGAGAGGAAAAGAGCAAGAGAGAGAGAGAGAGAAAGAAAGAAAGAAAGGCAGTAGGGAAAGGAGAGGAAGGAAACAGAAACGATGCGATATATAACAAACATAAATAGATTATGTGCAGTCCATGGGAAATTTATGGAAAATGATAGGAATCAGAGCAAGGAAAGAGTTGAGAGTTGGCGGCTATAGCCACCGTTTTCTAGTTGGTATTTTTTGTGTGTACAAACACTCAAGTGATATGGAAAAGGATGCTCAAATGTGGGCTCTTCAAGTCTTTTCATATTCCCATCCCACTTCTATTTCTATTTCTATTTCTATTTTACAGAAAGAGTACACTACAACTAAACCAAACTACAGATACCCATGGAATACACAAGTGTGGATGTTTGAATAGTTCTAGTTCCAGTGATGTGTGGGTGTTTGTATGTAGGCCGCCGCAGAGAATTTACAACAAACACAGAGAGACAGAGAGTGAGCAAGAGGAAGAGAGGGAGAAGGAGGAAGAGAGAGAGAGAAACAGCGGGACAAATAACGTTGAAATGGTTTGTCAGCACTGAAAATATTTCTTCACAGGAAGGAAATGGAGTGGCAGGCAGTAGAAGAGAAGTACAAGTAGAGGCAGCGGCAGAGAGAGAGAGAGAGAAAGAGAAAGGCAGGAGGATTGTGTGAGGCTCGGCAAAAGGCGAATGGGAATCGTTCCCATAAATTACAACAAAGGCAATGCAAACTGGGTAACATGTGGATTTTCTTCTTTATAACTGGCGGCAGGAGCTCTTGCTCACACACCCACACACACGCTGTACCCTCCACTTCAACAGCATACCAACTTAGAGCGTACACGTAGAAATAGGAAATCCAGAGAATGGAGACTAGTGCCAAACCTCCATTCGCCATTCTCTATTATGACTATGACTATTCCACTCGTACTCTTACTTTTACTTTTATACACATCCAATCTATATCCGTCCAATCTACCTACGTGCAAACCCTCAATGTAAACTGTAAACTGTTCCTACACTTGAAGAAAGTATAGGAAGAAGACAGTGAAAGCGAGGGAGAACGTGAGAGAGAGAGAGAGAGAGGAAGGAATTTTCACATAGTCAACCATTGGGTATAAGAAACGCAGTTAAGTTTTGCTTCAAGTTATAAAATGGAATGTCGCGGGGAAGGGAAACTAAAACTATAAGATGGTGAAGATATTGATAGTAGAATGTGGAGGAGGGAGAAGACGAATCAAGCACTGAGCTGCTCTTCCATTCTTCCACAACCCCAGCCCACGAAGAAGAATGAATCGCCTGTAGAAAGTACACAGTGAATGTGTGTATCTGTATATATATATATGTGTATGTGCAGTAGAAGGTGAAGCGTCTAGTTCTATTTGGATGGGTTGGATTTTCTCTTTCACTTTCACTTCAACTTCTTCTCCTTCTCTTTTCTCTGTCCTTCTCTCCTTCTCTCTCTCTCTCTCTCTCTCTATGTCTCTCGTAGTTGTAGAGTGGAATGAGAATTTGCGGATTTTTTTCACTCTTTCTCGACAACGAGTTTCTCTACTCTTCTACTAAAGTCTCACTGGTCTCACTCTCGTCCTCTCTTTACTGTACCTTCTTCTTCTTTTACTTCTTCTTTTTCCTACTGTATCTGTGTAGGGAAACCACTCCTCGTCTATTTTCTTGGCCAAGTTAGCTCGACTCGGGCCAAGTTTATTTCCTCGAAGACTCAATGATGAGTAAATCCTCTAGAAATTGCTACTAAACTTTAAGTGGTCACTCGCCTTCCAACTCCTACTTATTTCCCATCATTTTTCTTAGTTAGAAGACTTTCTCTGTTTTCTCCCGCACATACACACACATACACACACACATACACACACATACATACAGAGTTGAAACCACCTCTTGAAGACACTACATCTTTTTCAGCCTTCTTTCTCTCTCCTTCTCTCTCTTTCTTCTTTTTTATCCTTTCTCCTTGGAGCTTCCAGTATCCCACACTACTTTCCACTCCCTACTTCCATTGCCACTGCCACTACCACTACCACTTCTACTGCTGTCTTGCTCGTGTCTGGCTAATCGTAAGTGGCCTATCCCCAGCCACTAGCCCTCATCACTTATCTCCATTGTTAGATTTACTGTTTCTCATGATGTAAAGTAAACCAACAACTAACAAGGGCTATTTATTTATTTTTTCCACCCAACTTTTATCTTTTATCATGTTGCTCCACATGGGAGAGTCAGAGACTCATTGGAGACAGAGAGAGAGAGGGAGATGTGGGCAGTTTAGTGCATTATCTGTATTGCATTTGCAAGGCAAGACTCTTTCTCTCTCTTTCTCTTTCTCTTTCTCTTTCCCGGTGTGCAGTTTTATTTTATATGGGTAGGAGAAGAAAAAATAAGGAGACGGGAATTTATACTAAGGATTTTTGGATAGGTTTTGTTTCCTTCCATAGCTTTTTTACTTTCACCTTCCAGAAGCGGATGGTTGGTGTGATTGTTTTCCTTTTAACAAGAAAGCAAGAGCACTTGTATGGAGGTTTGTTTTTTTTTTGGTTTTTTGGAGGAGTGAGCAGTCAATCGCAAAATCCATCTACAATCTTCGCTTACCCATTTAGTTGGACCACTTTGGAGTTTGGACTTTGGAGATTTTGTTTTTTTCCCGTTTTGTTTTTGTATTCCAACCCATGCACAACTTTATTATGGCGTATTTAAGTTGAGCAGACTCGCAAAGTAGTCGTCGTCGTCGTCACAAGCCAAGAGTAGATGAGGAGAAGAGGATGCTATGGATATGGGAGGAGGGGAAAAAAGTTTGTGTGCGCTCTCCTCATGGGCAAATCTCTTTTCTTCACTCTCCTCAAGTGTACCATAAAGAAATAAAGTCCAACACGTTTTTTCTTACCTGGAACGAAAAAAATTACAACAATTTATTAGAAACAAAGTTGAGCACAAGTTTTCTGTGTGTGAGTAGGTACACTTTTTTTCATTATCTCAAGAGAGAAAGTAGAGCGTCAAGTGTGTGTAAAGTACTAGACAAATTATTGTGGAGCAAAACCAACACCATTTGAATTTTTATGGGATATTTCACCTTCAACATAAACAGGGGAGAGAAACGGATAGAAAATAATGAGAAAACCTTTCAGATTCGAGATTCGGATTTCAATTAATATTACCAACATTATTTAGCAATCTTTTAATTTTTATTACAAAACACGTGACCATTATTTATTTATTTTGTCTTTAATGAATTTTTATTGTTTTTGCACATTTAACAAAACAAATTGTCATTATTAATGAGAAAAGAGAGAGAGAAAGGGAAAGAAATAGAGGACGCTTGAATGACTAAATGAATTCTTCTCGGAAAGATGACAAATGACAAAAAAAGGAGCGAGATAATTCCATTAAAACTGTCTCAGAGTATTTTTCTTGTCGAGCAGTTTCCTCAATGCGAATGTGAATTCCATTTGCTAATGCAAATGGTAACTTAATTTCAAGTTGGAAATCCTTCACTAAGTACAACCAACATTTTCTAAATACTCAACACTTGATTGAATCATGTTGACAACACAATTCTCAGTCTGTTTAAGTTCAGTTGAGTTTTTTAAAGTTGCATTAGTCATGCAAATAAAATTTCTATCGCTCATCCTCAGTCTTCCATGACTCGAATTGTCCTGTCCTGTACTCTGCTTTAAACTCGTGTAATTGTATACGAATTTTGAATTCCACGTGACAAATCGTACACTTGTAACGTACTGTTAAGAAGATTACGAGGTGACAACTTGGTGCGTTTGAGTGACATAAGAATTTCCAGTAAGTATGATGACGGTGACTCACTCAAATTCCGAGTCTGATTGTGAGTTGAGGTCTGAGCGTAAACTGTGGACATACTCGGATGTAAAATGAGGAGAAATCCAATCCAACGGAAATTCTACAAAGGTATACAAACAGAAGAGAAGAGAGAGGAGAGGAGTATATGGTCGAGTGAGGGGCTGGTTGGTTGATTTTGGGCCATGGCAATGGCTAATAGAAATTAATAGAATTAGGTGGGGAAAGTGACAAGAATCACGCTATATCCACATTCCACATTTAACTAATTCAACTTCATTCACCGACCAGTTCACACTCTCCTCTCCTATCCACAGCTTCACATACACATGCACGATACAGCTATACACTAGTATCATTTATTTATTCATGTGATTGTGAAATTGGTTAGTTTATATAGTTTACATCATAAACTCCCGTCTGAGTCGGTAATTGTTATTTTAAATTTACATTCACATTCACACTCAACTCACTCGACCACTGTTGTACTCCTTTATTTGCTCTTTCCTACTCATATTTGCTATTGCCATTGCCATTTGCCATACTTGTCAAATTTACTCTGTATAAAATCTTACTCGGACTCTCGGAAGAGTCTAAAATGGTTAGAAAAACACAATTGCTCCCACATTGTTTTCCCTTCATTGTCTCCTCCATTTCCGCATGAATTATGGTAACGTCTCTGAATGTTTCTTACATCATATAAAGAGCTCAACTCACTAGATACACACTAAACACTACACGAATTTATCTTGTGTACATGATCACCATTAAAATTCATACTAGAATCATTTTCTTTGTCTACTCTTCGCTCCTCTCTTCTACATAAGATACTATTTTTTTGCAATACGAAATATACGAATAATAAGATACCCCTTTCAAGCAAGCACCAAAACCCAAAAACACTTGGAAACTTGGAAATGCTAGAGCGAATTAAAATAAAATTATTCTACACATTCCCTACCCATTTACCATGTGCACCAATTACAAATAAAAGATGTGTATGTAGACGAAGAGTACAAATTCCATTAAGCGGAGCTGTATAATAAAAATGAAGGAGAGCTAAAAGTGGGACTAAAAATGAGGAGTTTGCCTACATTACACCTACTTTTTACATTTACATTCAGTTACATTGTGTTTTTGAGTAGGGAGGACCGAGTACGAGTACGAGGTCAGTGTAAAGTGTAAGCTCTTTAGCATTTCCCCAAGTCTTCCGTCTTCCACTCTTTTCCCTTATTTTTTTCTCTACGACTTCAAGAGAAGAGAAAAGCTCATTTCGGAGTTTGAGCTGTGCCTTGTGTGTATGTATATGACAAAGAGAGAGAGAAGAGTGTGTGTGTGTGTGTTTCTCTCTCTCCAAAAGCCGGGCTCATTTATATACACACAAGACAAGCTAATTAACCCAGAGCCGGGGAGAAGAAATCGGTTCGTCTATATGTACATAAGGAAAAGGCGAGACGAGGAGAGCGACGACGACGACGAATTTCCTCGAATTTCCCCATGCATAATGAAACGAGGATAGTTAAGCCAAATGAACCGAACAAACTAAGTAAGTGGAACTCGGACTACACTAAACTTGGAGCAAACCAGAGAGCGATAGAGAGAGAGAGTGTGTGTGTATGTATATATGTATATATCGTATGTGCATGTTGTGTCATGTCATTAGGTATTGTTTCCCCACTCTCACTATTACTTTTCCAAAATACTACTACTACTCCCATACCCTCGAATATCTATCAGTATATTCCCGGAATCCGGGGGAACCAACGAGCCTCTTAACCCTTCGCCATTCATATTCATACGATATGCACGATATTTGTATATGGTCCAATTGCTCCATATACATATGGGCATAGTCAAGTAAGGTTAGCATGAAGGAGGCATTCAAATTCAAATGGCGTACTTAACCCACAGACTTTAGACTACAGACTAACGACACAGCATATCGGTATTGTGTATGAGAATGGAGAATCTGACATGGACTCGTCGACAAGTTTGCACACCAAAATTGTGACTGAAACTGAAACGGAGTGAGCTCCTTCCCCAAGTGAGAAGCGGCTGATAGTTTGATAACTACCGTAAATATGACATAAAGGATAGTTTACTATGACTATGGTATGGTTTCATCATGCACAGTGAGAGTATTTATAGAGAACCTTGTTTTAGAAACTACTTGGAAATTATACTATAGGAGAGAGACATTGTTTTTCACCAACGAGAAAATGTAAAATTCATACAATTTTAAGCGTACGACAGCTTCCTTTCCTTTCACAGTGGCTGTGACTGCGGCTGTATTAGTATCTTATGTATGTACATGGGACCATTTAAAGTTTTTCCAGTAGGAGTTTTATTTTCTTTAGATTGGAATTGAAGAATGGAGAGCGGAGAACTAAGGCTAAGACAGAGAGACGGTGAGACGGTGAGGATGGGAAGAGGAAGAGTGAGAGTATTATGTGGCTGTAATAGAAGTCTAACGATAAGTCTGTTCATTGCATTGCATAGATAATGTTGTCCTAGGGGCACATCAAACATCAAAAGTTATAATCTTCAAAAGACGTTGAAGCCACAGTCAGTGATTGATGGACCGATTTCTCTTCTCTCTTTGTCCTTCGCTCTCAGTCCTCCGCTTCCTTCACTGTCTATATCTATCTATAGTTACGTATCTGTATTCTGTATAGTATATGTGTAGTCAAGACCTTGAGTTGGTTGTATCTGTAGAATATTGTATCTGTATAGAGAGAGATACTCGAGTCAGTCGGTTAACAGCAGAAGCAGTAGTCGTCGTTGAAGTCGTGGTTGTCTGTCGTAATAGGAAACCTATACAATTTTTATAGAGCTAATTCTCCTTCTTCGTCTACGTTGTCTTATTATTAGTGTTCTTCTTATAGGTACTTTCACAGACTGGATGGTTGGGTACAAAATAAATGTCCGTCCGTCATCTTGTATCAAAAATCAAAGTAGTCATTTTATATTTTATAGTGTGCGAGCTCATTTCATGATTCATGGCAATCCATATTCCTATAGCAAATTAGCAGTTCCGTCTTCCATATGTCGTACAATATCAACAATATCGGCAGTTTAGGCACGTTATAGCACTAACCTCTTGGAATGAAAATGTAATACATACAAGCATTACAAACACACATTTCACACACATGATTCACCTATCTGAATCTGGCTTCATGCGTGTGTCCTTATATCTGTAGCTCCAACTATTTTCGTATGGTATGAATATACACGATGGTTGCTGTTATAGGTAGTTTTTTCAAGACACTTGCTTCATATACATAGTTTTTGTGAATGTGAGGAACTTGACTGACCATTGGCATTGGCCAGTCAAGTGACCACCACTACCAGTTTCAATCGCTTTTGTCTCTATTCCACCTTCACTTTCCTCATCTCCTTTTCATTATTCTGAGGATGTTCTTTTTGTTCTACCTTCATTCCTTTTCCCATTCCATTCTATTCCAGTTTCCAGTCTGTCCGGATACAAAAGTTGAAACAAGATGAAAAAGAAGAAAGGAAATGGTGCAGATTGTATACACCAACAAACAAGAGTATGAAGAAAAGTATAAAGGGCCATTATGAATTTTATTCGTTTGGAAATGAGTAAACGCTCGTAGCTACATTTCCTTTCCCTATCCATCTTTTACACGGGGAGTATTTATTTATCTGTATATTTGTATCTGGAGTTGGTACGCATTTCATCATTCATGATGGGGATGCTACTTTTTTAAGTATATGACGAAAGCGAGGAGCTGTCGTCTTCACTCAGTCAATTCACAATTCACTCGCCCAAGAGAGAGAAAGAGAGAGAGAGAGAGTTGCTCCATGTTTATTCTTATTTATTGGGATATCCAAAGCCAAAGCCAACCATCCTCTGAACTCTGTGTATTTCTCTATGAGGAGAAAACTCGAAAACTCAGGGTATTTTCATGTTATGTTCATGAGGATAGTGATTTTCATTAGAACTTTAGTTGATAGTCTGACAACGACTGGAGACTGAGGATATCAGTCCCTGTAGACTACCGGAGAAGGTAACTGTGAACTGTGACTGTGACTACGCACTATATTTATCGTATATACGGCTTGCTTTTGTTGGTTGGCCTATATATATCGTACAGAATACAGATAGATATGTGAGAACAAAAGCGAAAGTAGTTCAATCGTAGTCAAATAATCTTTTCTTAAATGTTTCATCAATCATGAGATGCATAAGCAGAGTGCACAAGCCAAAGGAAATCCATCAATGTCTCTCTTCCACTGTTTTCACCAAGTTTTTCCGCGAGCAAATCTTTTCTTCGTGTCCTCTAATCTCAAACTGCGATAATCTCCTCCACATTGTTTGTACCCACCAACGACCAACTACCAACTCGAAGCTCTTTCTCTCTCTCTCTACCTACTACAAAACTCCAACTCAAGAGTTGAAGAAGGAGAAGAAGAAAATCCAAATCTCAAATCCAAACAGTTCATTTCTTGAGAGAAACTAAGCGTCTTCTTCGTCCTCGTCCTTTTTATTCTTATGCTTATATAAGTACAAAAACTTTCACGGAAACAAAAACAACTTGATGGACGTAAAAGAGAGAGTAAATTTATCACTATACACTTTTTTTTATCTCCAGTCTCGATGGCTCAATCTTTTCATTCTCATTTTTTCATTTTCCTTTGTCTCCTCTAGATTCTAGATATTTCAACCAATGAAATATCCCATTTCCTCATTAACAAAGTTCCTCCGAGTCACACATTTAAATTTATTCAATTATTTATGTATGTACGGAATGTAAAAATGAGGAAATTAGTCGCGTCAAGTCAATTCATGCAAAATCTGTACACACAAATTAATTTTCTGTCATCGTCTTCTGTCATTTTGTAAGCATATAACATAACATATGTAATAGAAAAAAGTCCCTTGATAGATTTCCACATGTGACCAAAAATGGAATGGAATGGAACGGAAGGGAAAGAAAAAGAAAAAGGGAAATGTATGTCAACGTCCATATATATGAAGGATAAAAATGAGCAATTTTGACGCTCACTTTATATAAAGTGAGAATTTGGACAGGGAAAAGTCACAACAGAAGACAACAGAATGGTTTGCTCTCCAACTATCAGAAAATAAAAAAGGGGGGAAGAGAATATATAAAATGGGCTGTGAACATGATGCGATAATTAAAGAGACCCGTCACCAATTAAACGTACAAAAATGAAATAAACGACCATCATCATCGGGAAATGAAACGTTTCACAAGAGAGAGAAACTGAAAACAAAAAAGAAATTTCTTTCCATCCCCCGCGCACTGATTCTGATTCTGATTCCAAGTCAAAATTGAAGAGCTTTCAGTTTTTTTCTATGCCCTAAGTTGTGCTCTCTCTCTCGTTCTATTCTCGGATGATACGACGATTCTGATGTGATTATATGAACTTGAGTGCAACTTGGCTCCATTGTACATAAGTTTGCCAAAGTAGAAGTCAAATTCAGATTCAAAATCAGGTTTAAAGTGACTCAGAAGGAGAGAAAGAGGAAACCAAAGACTTTTTATCAGAGAGAGAGGGAGAGATAGAGAGAGAGAGAGCTTGTCCACACTCAGGATCAGTCTATATGGTTGCCTGTCGTATATTTATTCCCTTCCTTCTCCCCTCCATTTCCATCTCCATCTCGATTCCCCTGGATTCAAGTAAACATTTAAAAAAATACACAAGGACTTTTAATGAGACTGTATATTAAGACAATTAATACGTGGAAGCTCAATGGGCCGTCCCACCGATT
This sequence comes from Gisinianus flammeolus, assembly GCA_034699125.1. NCBI lineage: Eukaryota > Metazoa > Arthropoda > Collembola > Symphypleona > Katiannidae > Gisinianus > Gisinianus flammeolus. The sequence continues at coordinate 2,133 of JAIUND010000071.1, read as the reverse complement.
TTCATTCTCCTTCCCTTCCTTTTTAATTCCCTCTCATTTAAAACAAAGTCCCCTCCGGCCTCCGTCTGTATTATATTATGGTATTTACATTTACATTTACGTATCTGTAATCTGTATGTACATATGAGCAGAGTGTATATGTACCGATATAAACAATAATGCATACGATATTATGATGTGAAAAATCCTCCCCAATGACACTCTACACTTTTCACTTTTATATTTATCTCTTTACATACATGTATATATATTTACATACGCATGGACATGTTGAATGTTGAATAGTTGGAGTTCCATGTTGATTAGAAAAAGTTTTTAGAGCTTATACAGCAGTGTACACAAAGACAGACAGAGAGAGAGAGAGACAGGGACAAAGAGCTTGTAAAAACATTGATTACTTTAATTTTGAGCAAACAAAACCAATCGAGAATCACCCCCCATTTTCCTTTTCATTTTCATTAGTTTTTCCCCCTTTTCTTTTCTCAACTCAAAAAAACTGAGCTTGAGCTCTCATTTTCCTTTCATTCTCCTTCTCATTTGCGCTCCTTCTCCAATGACATGACACGAAATATGTACAAACTTTGACATCTCATCTTTCCAAATACAGCTACATATGCCACTTTGATTTGTTTCTCTTTCTCTTTCTCTCTTCTCCTCCTCCAGTTGAAAAGTCAACAGTCAACCCGACTCGTGACTTTATGACTTTGTCTATTCCGTATAGTTGCTCTTTGTTATATTCAGTATATTCTCCTCATTTTTGTCATGATATATTAAAATAATCATAATAATTACACAAGTTTATAGCTTTCCCGAATATGTACATGACATTCATTTATTAATTATGATTAATCTCACTTTAATCTCCTGCTATTAACTACGTAATTTATTGCTCGGAAGCTTGGAGTCTTATTAAAAATTTAAATAACTTTCATTTCCACTCGCACCATGAAAATATACAGAATATACTCCATTTTTCGTTCCTCTCTTTCCTCTATGAAAATCATCGTACATATAGTCAATTGTAATTGTAAATTTAATGCTCCACACACTCGCTACTTTTTGTACACACATATGTACGATAGTTGGCGTTGACGTACGAAATGCAACAGAACGAGTGGAATTTACACAATGAAATATGTAGGAAACGAAGGGAAAGTCGAAAGTCAAAAGTCCCATATGACTCGACTATGGAATACCCGTACATGAACACAACAAAAATATTATTACATTTCTTTTGTTTCCCTGGGAGGAATTCTCTCTGGTTCAGAAGTATATGGAAGTAGAAATCGAGATGGAAGGAAATCAAGCTGGAGAAGAACAAAGTTGAGAGAAAATTAATTTACGGAACACACAGGAGCTCTCCAATGCAATGGATTGCAATGGGATGGAAATGAATACGACAAGGACAAGTTGGGAATAAAAGAAAAAGAAGCAGGTGAGAGAGAGTGAGTGTGTGTGTGTGTGTGTGTGTGTAAAGTGTAAATGGACAGAGGCAAAGAGGAGAATTGCAAAACTTGGCGTTGACTTTGCATCCCTAGTAATTAAAGCTTCCCATGTAATTTGACTTGATTGATGCTATTAAGCAATCAACCATGATGACTCGAGAGCTGTGGATTCGTGAAGCGAATTCATTCAAGACAATTCCAACTTGTGTAATGGTGTAAATGCTCAACTTCACTACTGAATTCAGTCCGGATTCTCAATGTGTACAAACACACACACACACACACAATTCTCAAACCTCATCGTCGCACTGTCGTGTATAGTAAAAAAAGAAAAAAGAATATGGGAATGGGAAAAGATTTTGCCATTTTTTCTGCCCAACATTTTTATTTGACTGTCGTCGTTTCATTTCGTTTTCGTTGTCCTTCTCATTTTATTTTCTCAGAAGGGTAATTTCATGAGTGGTAAGAACAAAGAAGTCGGGCAATGACCGTGACCATGAAATGAACTGAAATTTTATGCTCTCTCTCTCTCTCTCTCTCTCTCTCTCTCTCTCTCTCTCTCTCTCTCATTCTCTCAATGTTTTTCATCTACCATTTGTAGTTTGTAGTTAGTACATAGGTGGTTCAACATGAAATGATATTTGGTATGAAGGAGTTGAGCTACATAAAAGTGCTTCTAGTATGTCAT